>ML287049.1:0-16351 GCA_005239495.1 Nicotiana undulata | reverse complement strand
ACTCTCGTCACTTTGCGCGTGCGTAGCCCCCGCAAATAAGGATAATTCAATAATTTACATTTAACTATGGGGACAATACCCTCTTACAAGGTTGGAAAGGAGGCTCACCTCGCGTAGAACCTACTTCTCGGGTCAAGAACGCGCCCGAAACTCCAACTTTACACCCGAGGACTCGAAACTAATCAAATGATATATAAATATGTCAATGCATGCTCAAAGTATGGAAATTCTCCTACTTATTTAGTAAATTCACTATTCTTGAAGAAATCCCAAAATACACTCTCGAGCCCACATGCTCGGATTCCGGAAATTTTTGAAGATAACACTCACCCATAGCCTAAGGATCATTAATATATAGTTTTTGTATGATTTCATGGTAGAAAAGTGGTGAAATTCCCTAAAGTTCATCAACCCTAGGTTCTCACTCTAACCCCTTTGATTTCCATTAATTAGATGTTAATCTACCTAAGGTTTGGTACATTAATCTAACATTTAAACGGGAATTACTTACCTCTTAGTAGCTAAGCCGAATACCCTCTTGAAAGCCCTCAAAATCGCCAATGGAGGAGAAGAAATGGTGAAAAATGGTCAAATCCTGTATTAAATGAGATCACTGCCTTCAGTGATCTCGCACCTGCGGCTCGAGGACCGCACCTGCGGTCTCGCACCCGTGAGCCAAAGGTCGCACCTGCGGAAATGTCCTAGGAAGGGCTGGGGCCACACCTGCGGAGGAAGTCCCGCACCAGCGGGTCCGCGCCTACGGAAGGAGGTTTGGACCAGCTCCCCTAGGGGTCGCACCTGCGGAGCCTTGACCGCAGGGGCGGTCTCGCACCTGTGATCTGGGCAACCGCACCTGCGGTCTCGCACCCGTGAGCCAAAGGTCGCACCTGCGGAGCCTTGACCGCAGGGGCGGTCTCGCACCTGTGATCTGGGCAACCGCACCTGCGGTCACACCAGACCTGGTGCACCAGCAGCTGAAGCTGCTGGTTTTTGGCCCCGTTTAGTGTCTGGGAGGAACCTGGGCCCACCCGAGCCCCTGCGCAATTATACCAACAAGTCCTAAATCATAATACAAACTCGCTCGAGCCTTCGGAACACCTAAAAAAACGCTAAAACTCAAAATCACATCTCAAAACCCCTGGAATCAAACTTAAGAATTTCTAAGTTCTTGAATTCGGTTTCAATGCGCCGAACCGATCTATACTACTCGGAATGACACCAAATTTTGCAGGCAAGTCATGAGTAACATATTGAAACTATTCCCGGTCTCAGAATTCCGTTCGGACCTCTATAACTTAAAAACACGTTCTAAACCAAATTATGAACTTAAGGAAACTCTATTTTGCTATTTGGCGTTGAAACGCTCTCGGGTCATCCAAAACCCATTTCGGACATACACACTAGTCCGAAATCATCATACGAAGCTACTGGAATAGTCGAAACTCGATTCCGAGGTCGTTTACTCAAAATGTTGACCGAAGGCAAACTTGGCCTTAAAAGCCAACCTTAAGGAACTAAGTGTTCTTATACCATCCTAAACACTTCCGAATCTCGAACCGCCCGTCCCCGCAAGTCACAAATCACGATAAGCCCCTACGAAAAGTCTTATTTAGGTAAACAGGGTCCGAATACGCGAAACAACCGGTCGGGTCGTTACATTCTCCACCTCTTAAACAAACTTCGTCCTCGAACGGGTCTAGAATCATACCTGAAGTGCTGAACAAGTGTGGATATCTGCTCTGCATGTCCTCCTCGGACTCCCAAGTCGCCTCCTCGACCGGTTGGCCCCTCCACTGGACCTTTACGGTAGAAACTCTCTTGGATATCAACTGGCGATCTTATCTATCAACAGCAGCAACTGGCTCCTCCTCGTAGCCCAGTCTCTCATCCAACTGAATAGTACTGAAATCAACAACGTGAGAGAAGTCGTCGTGATATCTCCGGAGCATGGATACATAGAATACCGGATGGACTCCTGATAAGTTGGGAGGTAAGGCAAGCGCATAAGCAACCTCTCTAACTCGCCTCAATACATCGAAAGGACCTATGAACCTCGGGCTCAGCTTGCCCTTCTTCCCGAATCTCATAATACCCTTCATCGGCGAAACCTTCAGCAAAACCTTATCTCCCTCCATAAATGACACATCACGTGCCCTCTGATACGCGTAACTCTTCTGTCTGGACTGTGATGTGCGAAGCCTCTCCTGAATCAACTTCACCTTCTCCAAGGCATCTCTCACTAGGTCCGGACCATATAACTTAGCCTCGACAAGCTCAAACCATCCCATGGGGGAACGACATCGCCGACCATATAAAGCCTCGAATGGGGCCATCTCAATGCTAGACTCATAACTATTATTGTAAGCGAACTCGGCCAAAGGCAAGAACTGGTCCCACTGACCTCCAACGTCAGTCACGCATGCTCTGAGCATGTCCTCCAATATCTGAATTGTACGCTCCGACTGACCATCAATCTATGGATGAAATGTTGTGCTGAGATCTATCCGAGTGCCCATATCTCTGTGCAATGCTTTCTAGAAGTGAGAGGTGAATTGAGGACCTCGGTCTGATATAATGGACACTGGTACACCGTGCAACCGGACTATCTCCTGAATGTAGATCTGAGCTAACCTCTCAGAAGTATAAGTAGTAGCCACGGGAATGAAATGCGCCTATTTGGTCAATCTATCCACAATAAACCAAACCGCGTCAACCTTCCGCAAGGTCCGAGGAAACCCAACTACAAAATCCATAGTAATGCGCTCTCACTTCCACTCAGGAATGTGCTTCTGCTGAAGTAGGCCTCCTGGCCTCTGGTGCTCATACTTAATATGTTGGCAATTAAGACACCTAGCCACATACTCCACGATATCCTTCTTTATACGCCTCCACCAGTAATGCTGCCTCAAATCACGATACATCTTCGTAGAACCAGGATGAACAGAATACTGCGAACTGTGTGCCTCCTCAAGAATCCTCTGCCTCAGGCCATCAACATTAGGAACACACAAACGACACTGAAGTCTCAGAACACCATCCTCGCCAATGGTAACCTCCTTGGCACCACCCTAAACCACTGTCTCTCGTAGCTCTGCCAAGCGTGGATCATCATATTGCCGAGCCTTAATCTCCCCCAATAATAAAGACTGAGCAACCACATGTGCAAGAACTCGACGAGGCTCTGAAAGATCTAATCTAACCAAGCGATTGGTCAAGGACTGAATGTCCAAGTCTAGAGGTCTCTCCTCCGCTGAAATATAAGCCAAACTACCCATACTCTCCACCTTCCTTCTCAAAGCATCTGCCACTACATTCGCCTTGCCCGGATGATAGAGAATGGTGATGTCATAATCCTTTAGTAACTCAAGCCACCTGCGGTGCCTCAAATTAAGATCCCTCTGCTTGAATAAGTGCTGCAAGCTGCGGTGGTCTGTATAAACCTCACAAGACACCCCATATAAATAATGCCTCTAAATATTAAGAGCATGAACTATCGCCGCCAACTCCAAATCGTGCACATGATAATTCTTCTCATGAACCTTCAGCTGGCGCGAAGCATAAGCAATAACTCTCCCTTCCTGCATCAATACACACCTCAAGCCAACACGTGAAGCGCCGCAATACACTGTATACATCCCAGAACCAGAAGGCAATACTAACATTGGTGCTGAGGTCAATGTTGTCTTGAGCTTCTGAAAGCTCGCCTCACACTCGTCAGACCATCGGAACGGGGCATTCTTCTAGGTCAATCTAGTTAGTGGGGCTGCAATGGATGGAAAGCCCTCCACAAATTGTCGATAGTAGCATGCTAGACCCAAGAAACTCCTGATCTTTGTAGCTGAAGTAGGACGCATCCAACTCTAAACTACCTCAATCTACCGAGGATCAACCTTGATACCCTCTCCGGACACTACATGCCCCAAAAATGCCACGGAATCCAACCAGAACTCACATTTGGAGAACTTAGCGTATAACTTATGTTCCCGCAAAGTCTGGAGCACCACTCTCAAATGTTGCTCGTGCTCGCCAAGGCTACGTGAGTAAATCAAGATGTCATCAATGAAGACAATGACAAAGGAATCAATATACGGCCTGAACACCCTATTCATCAAGTCCATGAATGTTGCTGGGGCATTGGTCAAGCCAAATGACAACACTAGGAACTCATAATGGCCATATCTCGTACGAAAAGCAGTCTTCGGAACATCCGAGGCTCGAATCTTCAGTTAGTGATACCCCGATCTCAAATCAATCTTAGAAAACACCTTAGACAAAGGATACTTGTTCTTAATGGTGACCTTGTTCAACAGGCGGTAGTCAATACACATCCGCATAGACCCATCCTTCTTCTACACAAATAGGACTGGGGCACCCAACGACAACACACTCGGTCTGATAAATCCCTTAGCCAACAACTACTCAAGCTTATCCTTCAACTCCTTCGAAGCCATACGGTACGGGGGAATAGAAATAGGCTGAGTGCCTGGAGCTACATCAATACAAAAATCGATATCTCGATCCGGAGGCATGCCCGGAAGGTCTGAAGGAAAGACATACGCAAACTCTCGAACAACTGGCACTGAATCAATCGTCGGAGACTCGGAGGTGGTGTCCCGCACATAAGCAAGATACGCCAGACAACCCTTCTCGACCATATGTCAAGCCTTCAAGAAGGAAATAACTCTACTAGCTACACTGACTGAGGAACCTTTCCACTCCAGTTTAGGCAACTCAGGCATGGACAAAGTAACCGTCTTGGCATGGCAATCCAAGATGGAATGATACGGAGATAGCCAATCCATCCCCAAGATAATCTCAAAATCAACCATGTCGAGCATCAGGAGGTCCGCTCTGGTCTCGAATCCACAGAAGGTGATCACACAAGACCAATAGATCCGGTGCACCACCACAGAATCGCCCACAGGAGTGGACACATATATATAGGAGAATCCAAGGACTCGCGAGGAACATCCAGAAAACAAGCAAATAAGGCTGACACATATGAATAAGTGGATCCTGGATCAAATAGCATTGATACCTCCCTACCACATACTGAAATAATACATGTGATCATGGCATCTAAGGCTACTGCATCTTCTCGGGCCGGAATAACATAGAATCTGGTTGGTGTACGTGAAGACTGACCTCCATTGGACTGAATAGGAGCTAGCTGAGCTCCCCCTACCTGACCTCCACCTCTGGGACGACCTCTACTAGCCTGTACTCCACCTATGGGTGGATGGGGCACCGGTGCTACGTATGTAGGCTGGTAACTCTGCTAGAAAGACCTTACCCGAAACCTGGGACAAGTCCTCCTCATATGGCCTGACTCCCCACACTCATAACACCTCGCTGGTGGCATGGCCTGCTGCCCTAAAGAAGAACCCTGGATAACTGGGGGACGGTGAGAACCCTCTGGCATGGCACTGAAGTAAGGACTAGGAGAACCCTAATGACCTGAATACCCGCCGGAGGAACCCTGAATGGTTGGTGGGCGGTAAGAACTCTCCGGCATGGCGCTGAAATATGGTCTCACTGGAGCACCATGGGGAGGTGGTGGTGGAGCTGAATATGGAGGCCTACTGGGCTGGCCTCTACCAAACTGGCCTCTACCCCTAGCCGGGGCACCTCTGAAATCTCCACAGAACCTAGCTCTCTTGTCCTACTGACCCTGCTATCTGCCCCTCGTTCGGTAACCCTCAATCCCACGAGCTATCTCAACCACAAGCTGATAGGGAGTACCCATCTCCACTTCTCGGTCCATGTTGGTCCTAATACCTGAGTGCAATCCAGTTACAAACCTCCGCACTCTCTCCGCATCAGTAGGAAGAATCATAAGGGCATGACAAGACAACTCAGAAAACCTGGCCTCATAGTCTGTCACTGACATCTGCCCCTGCTCCAGCTACTCAAACTGATACCGCAACTCTTCCCTCTCTAAGGGTGGAATATACCTATCCAGGAACAGCTGAGTGAACTGTTCCCATGTGAGAGGAAGGGAACCTACTGGCCTACCAAGGATAGATGACTTCCACCATCTCCAGGCCCTACCCTCTAGCTGAAAAGTAGTGAAATCAACCCCATGGGACTCCAAAATCCTCATGTTGTGCAGTTTGTCCCTGCACCTATCAATGAAGTCCTGGTCATCCTCTCCCCTCTCACCTCCAAAGACAGGTGGGTGTAATCGAGTCCATCTATCGAGTAATTTTTGTGGATCACCGTCCGCAGCTGATCTAAGCTCTGGTGTTGTTGTTGTTGGCTGTGCTCCTCCCACGGGCAGAGTACCCGGAGTCTGATATACTGCCGATGCATCACCAACGGTCTGGGTGGTAGGGGTTTGAACTCCCCCTCCCGCCTGAGATGTGGCAGGATCCAATGGAAATAAACCAGCCTGGGTTATAGTGTCCATGAACCGCATCATACGGCCCATGACCTCTTGGAAGCCTGGTGCAGTCATGAAATCCATCAGAGTTGGATCTACTGGGGGCACCTCACCCTGCTCCTCAGTAATGGGATCCTCAAAGGGTGCTAATGGAGCAACTCTGGGACGCCCTCGTCCCCTACCTCGGGCCGGTGCCTTCCCCCGGCCTCTGCCACGGCCTCGGACGGCGGGGGGTAGCGGCATCTCCCGGGTCTGGAATGTCGGTTGCGCGTGTCCTCACCATCTGTGAGAGAATAGAAGAATGATAACTAGTAACCATCGACTGCACGATAGAAATAGGAATAAAGAGAGGTTTCTTAACACCCTATAGCCTCCCGAAGATAAATACAGACGCCTCTGAATCGATCTGCAAGACTCTATTAGGTTTGCCTGTGATTTGTGAGACCTACGTGAACCTAGAGCTCTGAAACCATGTTGTCATGACCCCAAATTGCTACTCAGGTCGTGATGGCGCCCAACACCGGGGTCAGGCAAGCCAACACTAGTTCACTACCGAAGTTACTTCACTTAGTTAGATATTTAAGTACTTGCCAAATTTTAAGTTAGGAAATCATTTAGAGAAAACAGTCAAGTGATGCAACTTGACTTAATGAAACTCGAAAGATCGTTTGCCAACATATACAGTATAGCAAAATACTAGGAAAACCAACTACGTATGCCAAGACCTAGTGTCACAAGTCCACAGGCGACTAGTGGAATATACAAAATAAACAAAGTAATTGTACAACTGTCTGGAAGGGGGTAGACAGAAATATCCAAGGAAATAATAGAAGCTCCACAGTGCTGCTGAGGAACACCAGGCAGAGAAGCTCACCGTGTAGTCTAGTCCATGTAACACTCTCAGGAACGCGTTGCGGTATGATAACCAGATGCACCAGCCTCAGGACCTGTACAATTAAGTACAGAAGCGTAACATAAGTACATATAAACAAATATGTACCCAGTGAGTATCCCTTCTAAACTCGAAGAAGTAGTGACGAGAGGTAGATGTATTACTCACTAGGGTCATTAGCACTAGTATAATTAAATAAATCTAGACAGGATTAACAGTCATGGCAATCAAGTAGACATGAAATATCAAGTATGTGAACTACAATCTACCCGCAAGTGTCAAATAATAGTATCAATAAAAGTCCCAAGTCCCCTTCCACAAAGAATAGTTTATTTGATAATAACAATAAGACTCTCAGTCAAATACATAGCATATAAAATGCCGAGGCGTACGGCCGAAGCGACGCAAAAATAAATGTGCACTGCCGAGGGTCGAGCGGCACGAACCATAGATGCATCTATTACCCCGCTCGCGAATCGATCATGCGACGCGGTTGACATAAATATAAGGCTACCCCGCTCACGAATCATACATGCGACACGGGTGCTCGTAGACTTACACAGAATTATCAGGAAATTCAGGAATTTATCATGGTTTATACTTGAAATCAGAGATTTAAGCACTTAAACTTACACATAACTTCCTAATGTCCTCATATCAATTTCAAAGATAATAAGCAACTAGAAACACATGTAAAGGTACAGGTAAGGCACATAAAGGCATGCTTGTGAAATCCTAAATTTTACCCGACATAACATAGTAGTAGCTACGCACGGACTCTCGTCACTTTGCGTGTGCGTAGCCCCAACAAATAAGGATAATTCAATCATTTACATTTAGCTATGGGGACAATTCCCTCTTACAAGGTTGGAAAGGAGACTCACCTCGCGTAGAACCTACTTCCCGGGTCAAGAACGCACCCGAAACTCAAACTTTACACCCGAGGACTCAAAACTAGTCAAATGATATATAAATATGTCAATGCATGCTCAAAGTATGGAAATTCTCCTACTTATTTAGTAAATTCACTATTCTTGAAGAAATCCCAAAATACACCCTCGGTCCCACATGCTCGAATTCCGAAAATTTTCGAAGATAACACTCACCTACATCCTAAGGACCATTAATATATTGTTTTTGTATGATTTCATGGTAGAAAAGTGGTGAAATTCCCTAAAGTTCATCAAACCTAGGTTTTCACTCTAACCCCTTTGATTTCCACTAATTAGATGTTAATCTACCTAAGTTTTGGTGCATTAATCTAACATTTAATTGGGAATTACTTACCTCTTAGTAGCTAGGCCGAATAACCTCTTGAAAGCCCTCAAAATCCCCAATGGAGGAGAAGAAATGGTGAAAAATTGCCAAATCCCGTATTAAATGAGATCACTGCCTTCAATGATCTCGCACTTGCGGCTTGAGGACCGCACCTGCGGTCTCGCACCCGCGAGCCAAAGGTCGCACCTGCGGAAGTGGCCTAGGAGGCCTGGGGCCGCACCTGCGGAGGAAGTCCCGCACCAGCGGGTCCGCGCCTGCGGAAGGAGGTCCGCACCTGCGGTTTGGACCAGCTCCCCTGGGGGTCGCACCTGCGGAGCCTTGACCGCATGGGCGGTCTCGCACCTGCGATCTGGGCAACCGCACCTGCGGTCACACCAGACCTGGTGCACCAGTAGCTGAAGCTGCTGGTTTTTTGCCCCGTTTGGTGTCCGGGAGGCACCTGGGCCCACCCGAGCTCCTGCGCAATTAGACCAACAAGTCCTAAATCATATTACAGACTCGCTCGAGCCTTAGGAACACCTAAAACAATGCTAAAACTCAAAATCACATCTCAAAACCCCTAGAATCAAACTTAAGAATTTCTAAGTTCTTAAATTCGGTTTCAATGCGCCGAACCGACCTATACTACTCAGAATGACACCAAATTTTGCAGGCAAGTCATGAGTGACATATCGTAACTATTCCCGGTCTCGAAATTCCTTTCAGACCTCCATAACATAAAAACATGTTCTAACATATCGGAAACTCTATTTCGCTATTTGGCGTCGAAACGCTCCCGGGTCATCCAAAACCCATTCCGAACATACGCACAAGTCCAAAATCATCGTACGAAGCTACTGGAATCGTCGAAACTCGATTTTGAGGTCGTTTACTCAAAATATTGACCGAAGTCAAACTTGGCCTTAAAAGCCAACCTTAAGGAACTAAGTGTTCCTATATCATCCTAAACACTTCCGAATCCCGAACCGCCTGTCCCCGTAAGTCACAAATCATGATAAGCCGCTACGAAAAGTCTTATTTAGGGAAATGGGGTCCGAATACGCGAAATGACCGGTCGGGCCGTTACACCTCTTTGTTGTGGTATCTCACCGACGAACCCTTGAATTTCAATAGGTTTAGTAACACCTTTTTCAATGTATGACTTTGTGCTCTTGAAGTTGATGTCTGGACGCTTGCCATAGAAATCTGTGCATGACAAGTAAAGGGGGATCGTAACAGCAAACTTGGTGACGACAGATTCAATAATGGTGTGATTATATGAAGAGACCATAGAATCATACACATAAAGAACCCTATCAGTAATGTCAAAAACAACCAACAACCAATGAAAATTTTCTACAATATTGATGGGCATGATCACGAAATCAACTTGATCCCACATTTGCAAGTAATTTGTACCCCAATATGTATTCTGCTACAACGTCCTGGGTTTGACAACAACAAACTTCTTTTCGGGAGGAGCATTGATGTAGCTTTGATAAATTTGTTCAATTCTGTTCTTGAACATACAATCAATAGTTGTAAACCTTATCTTGTTGTGGGTACCATACTTTATTCTTTTTCTCAAGTAGTACAATATAACATCAATGTGCTGCAACAAAAACATATTTCATTTGTTATTAATCATTATTATAAATTATCTACAATATATCTACAAAATAACTACATAGTCTGGAGATGACATGATAACACAGTTATATCTACGAAATAACTACATAGTCTACAAAATAACTACATAGTATGGATATGTGTTTACCGAGTCATTGAGGACTTGTTCGGGATGTGCCAAAGTATAAAACCACTCCTTCTTATCAACTTTTTCCACTCCAAGATCATACCATGACTTAATTTGATTATCTTTTACAGAATAAGGAGCCTTCCTCCTATTTAAACACATAGCAATTACAATAAATATGTTGAATGAAGTGAATATCCAAAAGATGAATGCACTCAGTAATATGAACAAATTGTATAAAACTAACCTCTTTGAAATTGTATCGGTACCAAGGTATAACCACTTGTTGAATTCTTCCAACAACTCAGGATCAACATCTGCACCAATAACCCTAGTAAATGGATGCTTCATTTGAAAAATTGGAGGTCCAACAGAACTGCTGCCACCAGAACTGTAAAAAGGGAGAAAGGGTGATCGGGCATGATTTTCAGGCTGCCTTGTTCTACCTTGATGCATAAGTGTTGTTTCATCTTGGTTAAGCCGAACTTAACAATATGGGAGAAGTTCTCTGGCAGCTCAAAATCCCTTTTCTCACTTTTGGAGTCGTCTGAATCACCCACATTAACGTACTCGGCTGGTTCACCTACATCTTAATAGAAATCATTTGCTTCTTGTATAACATTCTCTTCTTCAATGGGAGATTGAATTTTTTTCCCTTTCTCCTCATTCTTCTGTTCTCCTTTAATGCTTATTATGTCTTCATGTCTTGGAGATTCTGCAGGCATAGCCTCCTTCACTGTTACAGTAAGTATATCTAACTTAATCAAATTGTACAAAATTTGTACTAAACACAAACATTTCTGAATACAAATTCATACTTGCATTCCTCTTCATCAATTGCACCTTCAAAATGAGAACATAAATCAACACGTACAAGAAGATTCTCATTAATTTCCATGTCATTTACATGCCTTGTATCTAAGAAAACCATTTGAATTATAATGCATATTAGTTGATACAATTTTAGGCAATATGTAGGTATATTGTAGACATCTACATATATCTGTAAATCTGTGTAGATATACTGTAGGCATAATGTACATATATTGTAGATATGTCTAGATAAATTGTAGATATATTGTAGATATTTTGTAGATATAATGTAGGTATGTTGTATATACTTATTTTACTGTTGCTGGCATGCATTGGTTTTTCACTACTGCACGAAAAATGTTGATTGTTCTTTTCTTTTGATTGCTCAACAATTTTTGTAGAACTCCCAGCAAACTGCAGGCTTTAAATTTGTAGGATATATACTTTTGAACGGCAATATAAACTTAGAGGTGATAAAAATAGTTCTGTTAAATGAATATATTTCAAATATTACCTTAGCATCATTGTTACCCTTTTGATTGTTTATCGCCTGCAAAACAACCTTGATTAAGTCATTGAGTAGCAGTCGATTGCTACCTAGTTCTTCAAAAACATCTTTCTTGAAAGATCCAAGATCTAAACCAACCTACATATTAAAGTATAGAGAGTTAACGAAAATATTGGCTTAACATAAATTAAAGAAACCATCCAAGATTATGTATATATGTTACCTTGTCAACATATTTTTTTAATTTTTTAATTTGTTTCAGAATAGCTTTCTTGTCCTCTATTTCAATGGACTTCTTGTGTCCCGAGGGAGAAGCAGCATCTTTCGGAGCCTCGGACCTGGGTTCAACTTCTTCAAGTATGTATTCAACTTTATTAGGCAAAGACATTCTAGAAAGCTCTTCAGGTGCTTCAGTTATGTTCGTGAACTGAGTGAAAAAAATAAACGAGCTTGACTTAGACATAATATGTATAAAAGTTGTAGATAATTTGTATTAATTTGTCTGCTCATAAGGAAAAATAGTTTACCTTGATCCATTCAGGTTTGATCATTCTATCTTCAATTGCAGATAATCATAGCTTGTCTTTACGAGCTGATCAGTTAAGTATGCAAGAGATGGAATTAGCAACCCTTGTAGCTATATCAGTGTTGACGGTAGAGAAACACTTATACAACCATATATGCATAGCTAGTGCAAATCCTCGATTGACATAAAAATGAACAGAAGGATTGAGCTTATGCCTAACTGTGATGACCCAAAAAGGGGTCATCTTATGTGCATCTAATTTTGACTGTGTTCTGAGGCCCTGAAAGCCTCCATTAATCTCACCTCGATGTGCGTGTGCAGCCCAGGCGCGTAGCCGAAAAGTCTTTATGTGACACTTGATTGAGAGTTAAAATTTTGATAAATTAATTGAATAAAGTTGACTTTGGTCAACGTTTTTGGTAAACGGACCCGGATCCGTGATTCGATGGTCCCGAAAGGTCCGTAGGAAAATATGGGACTTGGTGCCCGGAATCGAATTCCGAGGACCCAAGTCCGAGAAATGAATTTTCAAGGAAAATTGTTTTATCGAAATATTAAAGGCTTATGAAAATGAACCTTGATGTGAAACCTGTGCTGTCGGGCCCGTATTATGATTTCGGCGCTCAGAACAGGTTCAATATGTGTAACTTAAGTTATCTGTAAAAATTTATAAGAAACGGACTTGATTTGATTGGTTTCGGATCAAAATGAGGAAATTAGAGTTAATGAAGTTTTGAGAAATCTCATAGAATTTGAAATTTGATTTGGAATGTGATTTTATGTTCCTGAGGTCCGAATGAAATTCTGAGATCAAGAATAGTTCCGTCATGTCATTTATAACTTGTCTGCAAAATTTGAAGTCATTCCGAGTAGTTTAGGCCGGTTCGGCGCATTAAAGTGAATTCTAGAATTTCAAGTTCTTAGTTTTGATTCAATTTGGTTTTGGGGTGGAATTTTTAGTTTCGTTGTTGTTTTCCATGTTCCGGAAGTTCGAGCGAGTCCGCATCATGAATACAGACTTGTTGGTATATTTGGACGGGGGCTCGGGTGGGCCCAGGTTCCTCCCGGACACCACACGAGGCCAAAAACCAGCTAAAACAACTGTTGGTGCAGCTGTTGCTGGTGTGACCGCAGGTGCGGTTGCCCAGCCGCAGGTGCGGAGCCTCTGTTGGTGCGGAACAAATTCCGTAGGGGCAGGTCCACTGGTGCGGAAACCCCTCTGCAGGTGCGACCTTAGCCCCCTTGACCAAAGTCCGCAAGTGCGAGCTCCAGGCCGCAAGGTCGCAGGTGCGGAAACCACTGTTGCCAGCCCCTTTTAAATGTCCAAATTACGGGTTTTTCTTCATTTTACTCACCATCAACCTCCATTTGAGAGCATCCAAGTTTGGGAAGCACCTCCCATGACCACCCACTTTAAGAGGTAAGTTAAACCCCATAATCCTCTAGCTTNACCCACTGTAAGAGGTAAGTTAAACCCCATAATCTTCTAGCTTTAACATTAATTCCTAGTTAAATTCACTACTAAATCATCTAAAAATCATAGAATTAGGTAGAAATTTTAGGGTTCTTGAGGATTTTTTAACTTTCCATTTTAGGCCATGAATTCAAGTAGAAATCACACCTTAGTGATCCTTAGGCTTTGGGTGAGTGATCCCTTCGAGAATTTTCGGAACTCGATCATGAGAGACCGGGGTTGGAAATTGGGAATTCATCAAGAATGGAGATTTTATTGAATAACTAGGATAATTTCTCACATTGTGCATGCATTGATCTAATTTCACACCTTTTGACTAGGTGTGAGTCCTCGAGAATAGAGTTCGGAGTTTCGGGCGCAATTGTGGTACGAGGGGTAGTTTCGACACGAGGTGAGTCTCCTTTCTAACCTTGTAAGAAGGAATCGTCCCTATAGGTGATAGATATGCTATGTGTAAATTTTTTGGGGGCTACGTACGCGCCAAGTGACGAGAGTCCGTACGTAGCGGCTATTATCGTTATGTCCGGGTAGTTAGGCCCAGACTATGCCTTGTATGTTTTTTTTTCGTAATGCCTTACGTGTTGTCTCGTAATGCCTTGTACGCTTTTCTTGTAATGCCTTAAATATGTTTTTCTCGTAATGCCTTATATGTTTTCCTTGAAATGCTTCATATGATTATTTGTGACGCCATATGTACCAAGAAACTATGTTTTAGCATCGTGTTATTCTTCTAAGGCCTTATGGTAAGTAGAAATTGTGAAATGAATATGGGATCGGGCCGTACGCCACGGCAGTGTTGAAAAGAAATTGAAATGAATATGGGATCGGGCCGTACGCCACTGCAGTGTTGAAAAGAAATTGAAATGAATATAGGACTGGGTCGTACGCCACGGCAGTGTTGAAAAGAAATTGAAATGGATATAGGATCGAGCCGTACGCCACGGCAATGTTGAAAAGAAATTGAAATGAATATGGGATCGGGTCGTACGCCACGGTAGTGTTGAAAAGAGTCGTACGCCACGACGAGTGTAGAAGGTACCTTATGGGAGCGAGCCATACGCCACGACGGATCTAGGAATTTGTGATTTTTGTTTCGTTCGGCGGTCTTACCTTGAAAATGCTTTATTGTTTTGTTCATAAATTGTTTGGATTCTTTTTCTGCTTTTGATGTATATACTTGTTGCTTATTTCCCTGACATGTCTACTGTATTTCATCATATTCTATCATATGTTATCACTGCTGGACCTTAGTGAGTATCGAGTCGACCTCTCGTCACTACTTCTTCGAGTTTAGGCGGGATACTCACTGGGTACATATTTATTTAATATGTACTCATGCTGCACTTTCTTTTCTTTTCTGTACTTGACTGTACAGGTCCGGAGGCTGGTACATCTGATTATCAGGCCGGTGCTAGATAGTGATAGCGTGGTCATACTTCACGGTGAGCTGCTTTCTCGGCAACTTCCTAGCAGCACCCTGGAGTTCTTTTGTTATATTCTCTGTCCATTTCATTCAGACTGAGACCATTTATATATTGTAGTCATTGTATATTCAGTAGTTGCCCGTGGCACTCGTGACACTAGTTCCTGGCACACACGTGGTGTACATTTTGGGTGGTTGGCTGTACATATGTTATGCGACATGCCTATTGGTTGATTTTCCGCACTTGTAGTTTTATTTCACATCACCACCATTATCATGTTCATATCTGTTAAAAATTGGTTAAAAGATGAAATTTGCGTAACGGGGAATGGAAAAACTTAGTGTTTCTATATTGGCTGGCCCAACCTCGCCATTGGGTGCCATCGCGACCTGAATCGATATTTGGGTCGTGACAACGTGGTATCAGAGCCCTAGGTTCACGAAAGTCTCACGAGTCACGGGCAGGCCCAGTAGAGTCTTGCGGATCGGTACAGAGACGTCTGTACTTATCTTCGGGAGGCTATGGGGTGTTAGGAAACTTCCCTTTATTCATATCCTTTCATGCAATCTATGATGTACTCAAACTTATTCTTCTATTTTCTCTCACAGATGGTGAGGACGAGTGCATCCAATGTTCCTGGTCTGGGAGAGGCCGCTGCCCCGGCTGCCCAAGGTCGGGGTAGAGGCAGGGGCATAGCACCTGCTCGAGGCAGGGGACGAGGGCATCCCAGAGCTACGCCAGTGGCACCACCAGAGGACCCTATTATGGAGGGGCAGGATGATGTGCCTCCAGTAGCACCTGCTCCAGTGGATTTCATGACGGGGTCAGGCTTCCAGAAGGTCATGGGCCGTATGCTGAGATTTATGGACACTATGTCTCAGGCTGGTTTATTTCTAGCCGACCCTGCTACTTCTCAGGCGGGAGGGGGAGTCCAGACTCCTACAGCTCAGGCCATAGGTCAGGCAGCAGCAGCACGTCATACCCCGGGCACACCGCCCGTGGGAGGGGTTCAGCCCGTAGTAGCAGCCCCAAAGCCCAGGCCAGTTGCAGAGGGTGACCAGTAGAAGATGTTGGATAGATGGACCCGACTTTACCCTCCAGTCTTCGGGGTGAGCGGGGAGAGGATGCCCAAGATTTTATTGACAGGTGCAGGGACAGACTGCACAACATGAGGATTTTGGAGTCCCATGGGGTGGATTTCACCACATTTCAGTTAGAGGGCATAGCTCGCAGGTGGTGGAAGTCATATATTCTCGGCAGGCCAGCAGATTCTCCTCCTGTCACCTGGGATCAGTTCGCTTAGTTATTTCTAGACAGAT
>MDKH01158752.1:0-48166 GCA_005239495.1 Nicotiana undulata | reverse complement strand
AAAAAAAGTAAATTTTCTTTTTCTTGTGCGGGAGTAGGGGTAGGGAGGTGGGGGCAAGGGGTGGGGAGGGATGTAGAAAAAAAAAATTAATAGTTTCTTTGACATAAAAACTTATAAGGGACAAAAAAGTAATTTTATTGGTCAAACTATGATGGCTTTTAAGCCAAAATAAAAAAAGTTAGGATCAACCAACTTCTTGCTTTTGACTTTTTTAAGCACTTTTTAGCTTTTTTTAAGCAGCTTTTTCTTTTTCGCCAAATACTCTATTTAATAAAAAAGTGCTTAAAAATTGGTTTGACCAACTTTTTAACACCCATTCAAACACCCTCTAGGTGGGAGCATATTGAGCCTTGAGACCTAGACTCACTTATTGAAGCCCTAGGTAAAAGAAGATTGAAGTTATTTTATTTTTCTTTTATGTGTTTGTCTTGACAATGGTGCCGCATGTACTTTGCAAAGATTTCTATTAATGATACATGTTTTTTATTAGTATATCTCGAACCTACATATTAATTAGGTTTCTTAAGGAGTCGTTTGTTCGAAAAGAAGATATCTCGGTATTACATATCGTGGAATTATAATTTCAGAATTATTATCTCACATTCTATATGAGATACTTAGTACCAAAAATTTTATATAAATTTTTACCAATTTTAACTAATATCAATAACCAAGTGCCAGATAGATGTAATCTCAAATTTTATATCGGAATTAATATTCTAATCTCGGAAACAAAATGACCACTTAGGGTGTGTTTGGTACGACGGAAAATATTTTCTTGAAAAACAAGTAGTAATCTTATTCATTTTCTGGTGTTTGGTACGCAAGTCAAGGCAAACATTTTCTCAAGAGTATGTATTCATAAATAATTTTGATACAATAAACATGAAGCCATAAACTTTCGAACCAACAACTTTCCGAACCCACAAATTTCATAAACTTCTGAACCGCAAAACTTTCGAAAACCGCAAAATTTCGAACCCGTAAACTTTATAATTTCTAAACCCGTAAACTTCAAAACACATAAACCTCTGAACTCATAACTTTGGAACTTGTAAAATTTGAACCTGTAAACCGAAAGATGAAAAAGTAAAACTGAAAATATAATTAAAAAAATATAGATTTTGGAGGAGGGGGTTGCAGAAAAAAACAGAAAATTAAAAATTACAAAAAAAGTAAAAAAGAAATTCTTGTGCGGGATTGGGGGCAGGGGTAGGGGTAGGGAGGGATGCAGATATAAAAACAAAAATTTTAAAATAAAAAAATAAAAAAAAATATTTTTTTGGGGAGAGTAAGGGTGGGTTGTTTGGTGAGGGTAAGGAATAAGATGGGAAGGTTGAAAAAGAGTTTTGGAAAATGTTTTCCCTCATCTTGATAGTGAAATCTGATTCTGGTACTCTTTTATGACGCAAAAATCTAGGCACTCTTAATTCTTATAATTGCATGATTATAAAATATTCATATGTGTTCATTCCCTCCATTAACAATTTGGTAAATTTGAGTTCTTGCCGTTATCAAACTGACCTATATTTATTTTTATTGACTAATGAAGATGATTAGAAACTAATTAATCTGAGTTCATGGCCGTTCGCATCAGAGAACATACACTCTCTTCAATGGGATCTTGAATTTTTTGTAAAACAGTTCTTACGAGCTTCTTTAATGGCAGTGGTGCATATTGTGGAAGTGTGAGAAGGAGAAAAAAGAAAAATAACGAAATTAAAATTAGAAGAATATTTAATTTTAAGCTGCATGTTCGATACATCGTAATTTTGGTGCTAAAAAATTTAGTTAGAGACTAATAATATTCCAATCATTTTCTTATTGATGAATAATAACAAAATATAAGCTAGTTCGTAACAATATAGACTTGTTTGAACTAACTATTAAAGGAGTGTATAGACGAGCCATTTCGTGTATTTCACGAGCAAAATCATCTCAAAAAAATTCCCATTTCCATGTCAATAAGTAGTCTACATCAAACTGCAAAAATATTCCACCAAAATTCATGCACTTAACTTTGCAAAGACAAAACCAAACAAGAATCCGGTAATTGCCTAGGTGCTGGTGGTGTTTCGTTATGCGGCGAGGTAAATGATCTAACCTCAACTAAGAAGAGAGAAAATTTCCCTCTTTTCATGTCCCAGAAGGGGCGGCCCGATCAATTTTGTGGCCTAAAGCCAAATTTTACGAGGGGTTTTAACTTTTTTATTAAATAAAAAATATTTTATTTTTATTTGAAGTCTATTTTTCTATTTTTTTTAGATGCAAAGTTATTATTAATTTTTTATAATCAATTTCTCCTATTAAGTCTTTATCAATTGACAATATAGCTAATTCGTTTAATATCTTTGAGACATTGTTGATTTTAGGTGAGGTTTTATCAATTTAATTTTGAAACACTTTTTTCTGATGAAGCAACGGTAATAGGAGTTATTAACATGATTCTATAAGTAATATAGGTATTTGAAAATTAATCAAATCTTTTTATTTGATTGAGTATATATCAATTAAATTGTTATCTTCTAATTATAATATTTTTCTTAATATATTTAATTCAAAAAATAAATATGAACAATCAGGTTGATTATTATGATTTAATGAGCATTCAAGATGAAGGCAATATTTTTCAAATTTCCATCATCTAGTGATCTCAGATTTTACCGCTAAATAAAAAATCGAAAATATTTTCATATGCCTCTAGTTGTTTAACTCTATTTTAAAGTGAACAAATAACCTCATCTACTACTCTCTTCGGTCCATGATAAGTGACTTTTTTGGCTTTTATATTGGTCCAAAATAAGTGTTCTTTTATATAATCGAGAAGGAATTAACTTTATTTTTCCAAATCTTGCCCTTATTTACATATCTCAATGTTTCAAGTTAACCACATATAACTTTTAATTAAGGATAATTCAATCAAAACACATTTTTGTTCTAGGAGTCATTATTTTCTTAAGGGGCATAATAAAGATTAAAAAGTCATTTATTATGGATAAGAGGGAATATATATAAAATGCAATCAACTCTAAAGGACTCGCCGAGAGATTTTGAGATTTCACTATTAACATTGTTTCTTTCTATATATTACACGTTTCTTATGAAATTTGGGTTCAATATTAATTTCAATTGCAATTTCCTTGGCAGAAATTAAAGCAGTTACAAATCCTTCATCTATTTATTTGTTAAATAAGAAATCAAACTTTTTTCACTTCATATAACCTTTTAAATTTTTTATATATTGCCTATTAGACGGAAAAAAATGAGACCTCAACAAATATGAGGCCTAAAACAATTACTTTACATGCTTTATAGACGGGCCGCCCCTGTCCCAGAACTATATTGTAAAATCAGAAGGCAAAAATAGCCATTCGGTTGTTGCCTAATTTTCACAAATAATTGTGAGTCTTTCCCTTGTATTCATTTTTCCAAACTGGAGGATCCGGAGACATGGCAAAGATGGCTTTCACTCCATTGTTGGATGGAGACTAAAATTGTTAGGTTTTGAATACTTAATGGACTAAGATTGATAGGTGTATATTTAAAAGACCATAATAGACCTACCCCTAAAGTTAAGGGACCATTTTTGTCATTTTATCGTACCCTTTTTATGATATTTTCGGAAAACCCTGAAAAATCAAAATGTGTCTCACAGCCTCGAAGTTCTGGCACGCCCGTTTGAAGAATCTCCGTGAAGAAGTAGCAAAAGATCGTTGAGTTTGAGGTTTTTCAATTGTTAGTAAGTGAAAACTTCAACCAATCAACAACTGATTTTTATTTGGTTATTTACTTTTTTTGGTATTCAAATGCTTGTCTTTGCTGCTTCCTTTTTGTTATTTTGATGCAAACATGAGGTGACCCCCCCCCCCCCCCCCATCAATTGGTAGCATATTCATAATGATTTCTCATATTAAAGGGGAAAAAAGGTGTTCTGGGTATAGTGCTTGTTTTACTGTGGCAACATTATGGTACTAGTTGAAACTTAAACTTGAGGTACAAGGACACAATTTTATTGTTACTAGCTTTGTTAGTTCCTTCCTATAAAAAAAAAACTAGCTTTTTTTGGTTGTAAATTTGTTTTATTTTTAGTAGCTCTGTGATTATGTAAATTGTTTATTTTGCTCTTTGATATCTTAAATGGATTAGTTCTTGCAAGAAGTTTTAGGGAAAAAATTTGGTAACTAGCTTGTTTGTGCTTATACAAATTCATCGAGTATTCTGTACAGTTTTAATTACACCCGCCGCCCCAAAAAGGATGATACTTTTCGGATTTCGAGAGTCAAATGAATTGTTTTTTGACCGCAACTTTTTTCATATGCCTTTTAAATATTTTGAATTGTTAATTATTGTGATTTATAGTACTTTTATGTGGTCTCCAACCATGTAAACTTTATTTTTAAAAAAACTTCAAGATTCTATGTCCGAATTTGCATTCCAAATTAAGATGTTTAACTCTCGAAATCCGAAAAGTATAATCCTTTTTGGGATGGAGAGAGTAGCATTTTCATATTATAGTTTGTCTCTGCTGTGACGTTCCCTTTATTCTGCAAGAAAATTGCAGCAATTTAAGATTTGAACTTTGTTCATAAAGTGTTATATGATGCATGTACTAAGAAATACAAAGGGGGTCTCATTTGAACTGTATTTGTTATCGGCCTTGTTTTGTTTGGATTAGAAAACAAGATGGGTGGAGTGTTTTTAGGCATGCCAGGATCGTGGGCAGGTCATATACACGAAGCTGCTGATCATTATACAACAAAAATTGGTGGACTTCCTGTAAGCGAATCCTTCTGGATACGGCGTAGTTTATTGTTAGATGATGCTTTCTTCTAAAAAAAAATTGTAACTCTATTTTCTTTTCTTGAACAGGATTGGCCTATTCCTCTTCCTACCACATGTGTTGATTTACTCAAATGCAGTGCTTGCAAAAGCGATTTATGTCTTCTTGCACAGGTTGGTACTCAGAAACCATTTGGCTAATTTTTAAATTACTTGATTACTTGTATTTTAAAGCTCTAGAAGTTTTAATATACTTTTCTCCTAGCATTTTTCCTTAGGTTTATGCTCCAATTTCAAAGAAAAATTTGAACATTGAAGAGCGTGCCATCTATGTTTTTGGTTGTTTGGCGCCAGAATGTGGGAGCGCTCCTGTAAGGTCTTTTTTTAGTATTGAAACTTATTGTCTTTTGTAAATTGCTTGGGAACTTAGTAATCATTTGGATTTAACTTATGTGGTCTATCTATTACATTTCCGTGACAGCTGGAGAGCTATTAGAGTCCAAAAGTCTCTAAGCACTGAAGGTTTAAAGAGCCAGTCTTATAAGGATGTCGCTTCACCTGCATCTTCTACATCAGATTCAAAGAAAGACCGGAAGAAGGATATATGGACATTTGACTCTTCGGAAGAGGATGATGACGATGACGATGACATTGACCTTGCTGAGTTGGCTAGGGCACTTTCTGAAGCTGCAACGGTGGCTTCTCACTCCAAGAAACAAATCCGTGGTCATGAAGTAACGGCAGAAACTTCAACCCCTGACTGTCAGATTAGAGAAATTGATGAAAGAACACCAGGTAACTTCTGTTCTGTTTTGCTCGACGTTAATTGCAGTTGATAGAATCTTTTGCTAGAGCCCCTTCTGTATGATGTGTGTAAGGTGTCTTTATTTAACTTTGCATGATAGAAGATGAGATCAAACTGTTTGTCGGGTGCAGTCAAGCTTTTCTTTCCTCATAAATATAGCACTATGATAGAGAACACTAAAATTGAAAAAATGTTATTCATACATAAAGAAAATGTCATGTGTTATTGGTAAAACAATAAGTAATTTGTTCATTCCTTTTCTTTTGGGGGGAGGCAGTTGGTGCTGGTTCTTGATAGAAGAGCTAAGTAGATCGATCAAGGGCCCAATGCATGTATTTACTTATTGTACAAAAAAGTCGTTGAGTTGCTGAGGAGTTGACAGCTGTCAAATATCTAGGTCTTCATAGGCTATTATCAAGTGTTTTCAATGACATATGAGATATGTGATTGTCAATGGGAGTATCATTTGTATGATTACTATATTTTTCTGCTACTCTGAAATGATTCTTTGGTCACAGTGATTCCGTGCTTCTATATATATGCTGAGGAAGAGAAATATTTCAAAGAGGCTGTCAGTTCAAAAGGCATCTTATCTCCAATCAAGGACAAAGAAAATGATCCTGATACTCCAGAAGAAACATGGGAGGTGGAAGATTACGAGTATGATAGGGCATTGAACGCTGACCGGATTTACCTTAAGTTCAAAAAGCGATTAGATGCATATCCAGAGCAATGTTTCAGGTAAAACTCTAAACAGCTAGCCATTGCACTAATGAATTTACTTTTAAGTATTGCCTCCAGGAACTTAACGTTTTGCTTGCTGGATTAGACTTTGAGAAGCAAAATCTCAGTTTTATATACCTTTTTATTTCCTCAAAAGCAGTAAGCAAAGTCCAAGTTTAATGTACTTTTGATTTCTTGAAGTATGTAGTATGCTTTCTGCCTTTCCTGCGGCTCTTCTGGCTTTTGGCTTTGATTACCTTATTCATCTCCAATTGTAGCGTATTACTATTTGTACAACTTAAATTACATGTTCAAGTCTTATGTTATTTCCTGTTGTATCATGTGTACATTACTGAAAAGGCTAGTTCGGGCAGCCACGATATAACATCTTTCCTCTTATTTATTTGCATCGTCCACTGCACTTCTTCCTGCCAAGATTTTCTCTTTATTAATTAGATATTGTTCCGGAAGTTGAACATTTCCCTTAGTCCGTTTTTGTTTGCCCTAGCGTTGGATGTGCTGACACGACACATACAAGGGAGGGTGCTATGGTGTATGTTATTTGTTGATGACATAGTACTGATTGACAAGATGCGAGGGGGTGTTAACGCTAGGTTGGAAGTTTGGAGACAGACGCTGGAGTCCAGTTTCAAGTTGAGTAGGTCGAAATCGAATACATGGAGTGCAAGTTCAGTGATGAGAGGCATGAAGAAGAAGTGGAAGTGAAGATTGATACTCAGGTCATTCCCAAGAGAGATAGTTTCAAGTATTTTGGGTCTAGACTTAAGGGCAAATTCTACGGGGTGGTGATTAAACCGGCTATGTTGTATGGAGCTGAGTGTTGGCCTGTCAAGAAGTCCCATGTCCAGAAGATGAATTTAGCTGAAATGAGGATGTTGAGATGGATATGTGGCATACTAGGAAAGACAAGATTATGAATGAAGTTGTTAAGGACAAGGTGGGAGTGGCATCTGTGGAAGACAAGTTGCGGGAATTGAGGCTGCGATGGTTTGGGCTTGTGATGAGGAGAGACATAGATGCCCCGGTCAGGAGGTGTGAGAGGTTGACCATGGTGGACTTGAGAGGAAGGGCAGAGGTAGGCCAAAGAAGTATTGGGGAGAGGTGATTAGGCGGGACATGTCATTGCTGCACCTAAGCAAGAACATGACTAGTGATGGAATGTGGGGAGATCGAGAATTATGGTGGTGGGTTGACATGTAGTTTTGAGTTTACCAGTAGTACTGGTACTATTCTTGTATTCTTTTATTCTTTGTTCTTTATTACGTTGTTATGTCACTCGCTTCTATTACTTATTATATTACTGGTGTTGTTACTATTCTTGTATTCCTTTATTCATAGTTCTTTATTACTTGGTTATGCCACTCGCTTCCATTACTTGTTATATTACTGCTGGGATTGCTTGTTGCTTTATTTTTACCGTTTCTTTAGCTTAGGGTCTATCGAAAACAGCCTCTCTGCTACAGGATAGGGGTAAGGCTGCATACAAGCTACCCTCCCCAGACCCCGTGTATGAGATTAAGCTGGGTTTGTTGTTGTTGTTGTTGTTGTATATTGTTCCGGAAGTTGTTGCCTGGCATACTGTGAGATTAATTCTGATTGTACATAGGAAAACACATCTTAGGTTGTACATTCATTTTTCCCACTGGGCACTTTTTATTAGTCCACTGCCGACACTCTCTGTCATTATATGGAGAGTATCATACTTTATGCCGAAAAAGGTAAATAATATAAAATAGAGTAAATACAGAGAGTATCATATAGTTCTCTGTTGGTTTAGGGGTCCTTTTCGCTTCTACAGCACAAGGTGTCTTGTATGTTTACCTTCTTACATCAGTTAATCATTAAATTATAACCAATTTCATTATCAGTGACGTTCATCCTTACTAAAAGACTCTTTTATTGTCTTTACACGTAGATACTCATATGGTGGAAAGCCGCTTCTAGCTTCTGAACATGCTGTTGATCCGGGGACGTGCAGTCTCTGTGGTGCATCACGTCACTATGAGATGCAGCTGATGCCTCCGTTGCTATATTTTCTGCAGGAAGCAGTCAGCGAGAGAGAGAGACCTGTTTTGGATAACTGGAATTGGATGACTTTAGTAGTTTATACTTGCTCACAGGTCAGCCTTTAACTCGATATGTTGAATACATGTACTTTCGAAGACAACTCCCTCATTTTTTTTTCTATACTACTCTCTTTAGTTCCGGAAAAAAAAATCAATTATTACTATGTGGGAGTACAAATAAAGATCGACAACTTATTCTAGGATTCTTGGTTGATGTATCATGAAGGGGAGCCTTGGCGTAACTGGTAAAGTAGCTACCATGTGACCAGGAGGTCACATGTTTGAGCCGTGGAAACAACCTCTTGCAGAAATGCAGGGTGAGGCCGTGTACGATAGACCCTTGTGGTCTAGCTTTTCCCTGGATCCTGCGCGTAGCGGGATCGTAGTGTATCGGGCTGCCCTTTTGGTCGATGTTTCATGTAAGAGGAATGAAATGTCACATTGATAGAGCAAAATAATACCTAAATTAATAAAATTAAGAGGTTAGAATGTAAGAAATTGAATTGAAGGAAAACTGTAATAGCTTCTGACTTTATACTTCAGCTTTTCGCTTCTTGAAATATATCTACGATGGAACTGTTTTCTGCAGTCTGAGTTAACTCATTCCCTCTTGATTCTTTTCTTTGTGCAAGTGAAAGCTGATATTCGACTAAATTTAACTTGTGATCCATTTCTGTCATTTGCTGTTTTCTTCAATAACATACCTCAATTGTTCGTTTTCTTTATTAATTGTGGATGATACTTTATGCTCTCGATTTTACAGAATTGTTCAGAGCACCGTCTGGATAACTCTAGTGAGGATGGCTGGATTGTGGCTGAGGAAGCTGTTGTCGTACAATATGAATAGCATCGCTTAAATAAAAACGATTGCTGTTTCGTTAGGTTTTGTGATCTTTTAGTATATTTTCGTCATACGTCGTGTATACTAGCAGGGTTGTCGGTCAATAGAGCCGAGGGCGCCTTTCTTTTTTTGCTTAAATTATTTCTTTACCTGGTACAAGTTTCGTGTATTTGAGGTGTAAATTGTGAAATGCCCTCAATATATTGGGTAGGCAATACAATTATATCTGTTGTTCTGAGCAATGCTGATTCTGCGTGGATTCTTTATTTGTAACAATCTCCAGAATTTCGTGTGATTTTTTCTAAGTTGAGGCAATCCCATTTCGTTCATTCAATATGTACAGTAAATAATAAACAATGTATTATTCTCAAATTGAAGAAGAAACAGAGAATGACCACGCGTTAATTCGTACAGCAAATAAATACGAGTCATCCATGTCTAACTAATCTGGATTCGTATTGAGAAGTCTCACTCTTGTGGGTAATGTGCATCCTACTGAGGGTGATTCTATATCAGGATTTCAGCGCGACACTTCTAATAAAGGATAGTGAAGTACTAACTATACATTATTGAAAGCATGCAACTATAACAAAGGAAAAATGACACTGTATAGTCATTTTTAAAATAATAGCCGAAAAATTATATATTTTTTATATATATATATTCTGTATGTTATATATACAAAGTATATAAATTTTATATACTTTTTTGGCTATGAAATATAAATAGTTTCTGGCGCGGCAAAAAGTGATAATACCCATAAAAAAGGGGCAAATTAAGTGAATACTGTCCGTATACTGCTGATAAATGATTTCTGTTTTAATTTGTTGTTCTTAAAAGCAAATGCACTCACAATGGTAGGCTTTAGAGTACTTAGTTATGACCAATTCACTCGTTTGACCAGTTTCAATGGTATATATATATATATATATATATATATATACACACTCGTTTGACCAGTTTCAATGGTATATATATATATATATATATATATATATATATATTTATTTTCAGGAAAAAAAAAGTAGCTTAATTATGTAATTAATATAGGTGGCGGCATTGGGAGAGAGAATATCAATTGAACGATGAAAATAAAACATAGTAGGTCATACTTAGAGAGGATAAAATGGCCAAGTACTATAACTATACGGATTTAACTTTGATATAGTGAAAGTGTTAATTCTTTTTGCATGTTCAATATAGTTTAACCTATTATAATAGAATAGTATCGAGGTACGCGCGATGCGCATGTATTTTATCTCAATAAGCACTAATTTATTTAAAATTTGTGTTTAAATAATAAAATAAAGGCAAACTACATAGTTTACCCATCAACCTTGCAGCGAAATCCCTGTTACACACCTCTCTTTTACAGGAAACTGTTTATACACTCAACCTTTCAAAAGTGTGTCTAAGATACACTACTTTTGATCAGATAGCACATGCGTGTTTACACACAAAAAAAAGCGCGTGAAGCCCGAAAAAAATTCAATTTTTTGTCTCCCCTTCCCCTCCCTCTGGTCTTCTTCCTCACCCCCCCCCTCATTTTCTTTTCCAAATAGAATATTTGAATGAACATATCAATTTTAGATCTAAAATTGGGCGGATTTTGTTGGTTTGTTGTCCAAATATTGTGAAAACTATTTAATTGTGAAGGTTTAAAAGCTTTAACAGTAATATTGAAGGTCTGGTGAAAAAATCTAGCGTTCACCATTGTTGGGCTATCGAAAAAAGCTTGAAAAATCAATTGGGTCTTGTTGATTATTGGGTTATTGAACTGAATTTATTGCTTGATTATTTTTAGCTAGTTGTTTAGATAGTGTGGTTAAATTTTGGTGTTGTTGGAAACTTTCTCACAAACAACCATGGTGGTAGCAACAATGGTGCTTAGGATAGAAAATGGAAAGAAGATCGGTTTTAATTTTAATTTCTAATATTTTTTTCCTTTTTAAAGCCAATGACACGTGTCACGACCCTATTAGGGCGTGACTTTCACGTTATCTGAAAAATTGGTCAAGCACAAAAGTGGTGTGTCTTAGACACATTTTTCAGAAAGTTACGCCCTAATAGGGTCGTGACACGTGTCATTGACTTTAAAAGGGGGAAAAAATATTAGAAATTAAAATTAAAACCCATCTTCTTCATCTTTCCATTTCTATCTTAAACACTATTGTTGCTACCACCATGGTTGTTTGTGAGAAAGTTTCCAACAACACCAAATTTCAACCACACTATCTTAACAATTAGCTAAAAATAATCGAGCAACAAATTGAGTTCAATAACCCAATAATCAACAAGACCCAATTGATTTTTCAAGCTTTTTTCGTTACCCCAACAATGGTAGATTCTAAATTGTTTCACCAAATCTTCAATATTACTGTTAAAGCTTTTAAATCTATCACAAATAAATAGTTTTCACAATATTTGAACAATAAATTAAAAAAATATGCTCAATTTTAGAACTAAAATTGATATGTTCTTTTCAAAAATTTACTTGGGAAAGATAATAAGGGAGAGAGTGGCGAGGAAGAAGACCAGGGGGGAGGAGAGGGGTTCCCGTGGGGAGGGGAGAAAAAATATTTTTTTTTACGGGCTTCACGCGCTTTTTTGTGTGTAAACACGCAAATATTATCTGGTCAAAAGTTATGTGTCTTAGACACATTTTTGAAAGGTTGAGCGTGTAAAAATTTCTCATAAAAGAGAGGTGTGTAACAGGAATTTCACTGCAAAGTTAATGGGTAAACTATGTATTTTTCCTTAATAATATTATAACTTTAATTTCACAAGTTATCATGCTTCCTTTTCAGTTTCAGCAAGAACAAGTCTTTAAAAACCTAAATAGTGCTAAAGTATAAAATTTAAAATATATAAGCAGGTAACTAATAATCTACAACTTTCATATGATCAAAAAATCAAATTAAATGGCACTGAAAATAAAAAAAAATTATTTAAAAGATATTAAAGCAAGCTTGTGAGAGAAGTTATAATGGAAAGAAGACTCATTCCATGACATATTTTTCTCCGGAGAATGACTTAGAATTAGAACTAGAAAAATGATAGTTTGGTGCATAAGGCATCTTGCGTAATTTAAGTGCGTGATCTATATAAAGTAAAATTTTAATATTTTAAAGTTCTAATATTAGGACTTTCAGTCCAAATAAGAATAAATAATAAATAATTTTTTTAAAAATTCTAAAAGTTCTAAAAATAGTTAAATAACTCATTAAATGAAGCATTTTTTTAATATAATTAACACTAGTTTATAGGGACTTCAGATTTTCTTTTTTTGTGTATAAAGATCAAGTTCAAAATGGAAAAAAGTTTTAAGTTTTAAATTTTAGTTTTTTGTTGTAGTATTTATTAAATAATCTAGAATATAAATATAATAGGCACATTATCTTTTATTAATAAAAGGGATGGGAAATAAACGCGATAAAAATATGTTTGCCATTTTTTCTTTCTTTTAAGGATTCTTTAAAGTAAAATTTCAGTAATTGATTTTGAAGTCCTATAAATTAGGATTCATACTTATTTTAAATAAGGAAGTATTTAATATACAAAATATAATTAATTTTGAAGCCCTAAATTTTAGGAAAATAATTTAAATATTATTTTATCCAATATGTAATATATTTTTAAAGGGTGAAAAAGGTGAACAACATTTCGCTAAGAGCATTCATACTTTTAATATAATACTAGCTCTATGTTCGTGCGATGCACGAATATCTTATGAGAAAAATATCAAAACGCATAAGAAAGTAATAAATTTTTAGTCTGTAATTGCAACACTTTTGATTATGTGGTATAAACATGTTATACGGTCATATCTTACCTTATATGTATCTATAAATGATGTTCTTATCGTATCGTTTAAAAGATTTTGTCATGACCAAGTTAAAGCCGTAGTATTGCCAATATGCCTATGTGTGTGCGCACAACAGAATATATTGCGTTTAATAAAATTCGGTATTGCGAGTTGCTTGACCATATTCTTTATTTACTTTTGCTGCAAAATACAAACACACTGAAAAGTTTTTGATTCCTGGTACTTGGAATTGTTTTGAATATATCTATCTATCTATATTAATTATAATAGCACGAATAATTTATGTTAAATATTAAAATGTTAGCAGACTTTTATGCCACTCAATATTAAATATTTTTGTTCTGCAATTTAGGAGTCATTGATTATTTATAAAAGATGTGTTTCCTAGATGAAATTAAAATGTATATGCAACACCTCAGACTTGCAAGAATAGGTAGGACATTGCAGCTAAGCATTGAACCTTTCCATACAAATTCTTATTATGAAAACGTTTTAATATTACAACTTTGTCCAACATGTTAATGAAATATTTAATGTATTAAAGGGCATAAAAGTCGATTAATATTACAGAGATATTTTGGTCGTTTAATATTTAGCATGAACTATTTGTGCTTTTATAATAATATAGATACATAGATAGATTAATATTTTTTTCATTGTTACCAATTGATGTTTATTATAGAAATTTGCAAGTCATTACCTTAAATATTTAATTTGCATGCATATAACCTTGTACATTAAGGGAAGTAATATCAACATTTACTTGTTTTTACGTGATGCTTGATACAACTTTTAGTTTTACTCCATTTCTAGTTTTGGGTATACACGTAGCATTTAATCTAATCTTTGGCAGTTGGATCAAAACCATAATTTGCAGGAATCAACTACTAATGATTCACAAATAATTAAGACAATTCATTGACAGATGAAAAGTCGAAATCGTTCCGTGCATCTGTTGGCAATTAATTTCTCAACCATAATTAAGTTAGATTGTTAGGTGATAATATAATTAACATTTCACTAGAATAGGTGATTTCTTGAATATGATCATTTTTGGAAGAATTTCTAGTCTCCCAAACTTGAGAAAACCCTCAATTTGAAGCTTTAGAAATATAAAAGTTAAACCCATTAACTATCAATTGGTTATTCATTTTCTGAATGGATATTATGGTCCTTATCCATATTTGACCCGTTTTTATAAAGTTAGTTATGCATCCCATTTTTAGTTTTCTTTTGAACCATTTTGCCACAACTACTTATATCTTAAAACAACTAATTAGTTTGGAAGTAATTTCCAACTAATTAAACATGAAGTCGTGATAGTAGGCTAATCATGTTGAAAAACAAAGAAAACTTATGCAGATAGAAGAAATATGGAGGAAGAACTCGATAATTTTATTAAAGCGAACATGGCTATATATAGCCTTACATAACCAACGCCTAAAATCTAAAACTATGTTTCCGATAGTCTAACAAATTCTAATGACGTGAAGAACTCGACAAACACATAACTCTAATGACATCAGGAAGTTAAACACTAAAAGACTCCTAACAACTCCTCCCTAAAACTGAATGCTATGAGCACTCAGTTTATCTTAGACTTAAAACAAACTCCCAATAATTCTCGCACTTCAAGAAGATATCCAGCCTGAGGGGCTTAGTCAACAAATCAACTAATTATTCCTTTGTATCGCAGTAAACTAATTCCACAATGCCATCTTTTGTGAGTTCTCGCAGGAAGTGAAAATGCACATCTATGTGCTTGTTGTGACCATGCATAACTGGATTTTTGAAAGTTTAATTGCAGAATTATTATCACAGTGAATAATAGATGTCTTGCTTTGATTAGGATCCAACTTTTCTAATACCCTCTTCAACCAAACAACTTGGCACACACATGAAGCAACAACTATAAATTCTGCTTCTGTAGTAGATAAACTCACTACTGGTTGTTTCTTTGAAGACCAAGATACTTCCCCCGAGCTCAATAAAAACACAGCCTAATGTGCTCTTTTTATCTTCCAAATCGCCGGCATAATCGCTATCAGTGTAACCAACAAGTTCATCATCTCCTCCCTTCCTGTAAAATACGCCAAACTCAACTGTCCCCTTTAAATACCTAAACACCCTTTTTGCTGCTGTAAATGAAGTTCAGTGGGATTCTCCATATATCCGCTAATAAGGATCACCACAAACATCATATCCGGTCGAGTTGCCGTGAGATACATGAGACTACCTATAATTTGCTTATAATAAGTCTTATCCACCTTGATTCCGTCCGCATCTTTCATAAGCTTAGAGCCAGGAATAATTGGATTATGGACAAAATTGTTTTATCCATCCCAAACTTCTGCAATACCTCTAATGCATATTTCTTTTGAGTGATAAAAATTCCATCTGATCTTTGATAAACTTCCAAACCAAGGAAATATCTCATTCTACCAAGATCAGTCATGTCAAACTCATGCTTCATGGAACCTTTAAATTCGGCAAACATTAACTCATCATTGCCGGTAACTATAAGATCATCAACATATAAACTTACGATTAATATTTTTCCATCTTTACTAGTCTTAATGAACAATGTATGCTCGTAGTCATACTTTTCAAAACCTTCCTTCATGAAATAGGCTTCTATGCGGCTGTACCAAGCTCGCGGCGCTTGCTTAAGCCCGTAAAGTGCCTTTTTTTTAGCTTATATACTTTCTGTTAATTTCCCCTATGCACACAACCACAAGGTTGTTCCACAAAAATATTTTCATGCAATTATCCATGTAAAAATGCGGACTTTACATCTAGCTGGTACATAGGCCATCCTCTTAGAGCTGCAAGCGCAATTACCATTCGAATTGTGTCCATACGCGCCACAGGTGCAAATACTTCAGTATGCTCTACCCCATGTTGTTGGGCATACCCCTTCACGACAAGCCTAGCCTTGTATTTATTTATTTCTCCATTTTCATCAAATTTAGTTTTATAAATTCACTTAACTTCAATTTTTCCCCCTCCTTCAGGAAAATCTATTAATTCCCATGTACCATTTTTTTTATTGCTTTCATCTCGACGTCCATGGCATGCCGCCACTCTTCAGTCTTCACGGCATCTTCATAGTAAATAGGATTTGTACTAGTGGCTGCAAACATAACCATATCACTTTCTTCTTCGGAGATGGCGTCACCTATTTCATAGTCTTGCGTCCAAATCGGTGGTAGCCTAGTCCTCTGTTGTATCGAAGTAGAGTATTTATGGTTTGAAGACAAAGGGTCAGAGGAAGGTAGTGTTTCCTCTGTTTCTTCCGACCCTGGTTCATTATCTTTCCTTATCTCGGTAACAATAACTGGTTGAGCTGCTTCCTCTTCACGTTGAGCTTCTTCCTCGTCATGTTCATCTCATTCCAGGTCACACATAGTTTATTTTTCATGCTTGTTATCCCAATCCCAGCTCCTGTCTTCTTCAAACATGACATCTCTGCTTATAAGGATCCTTTGTGAAATTGGATCATAAAGTCTAAAAGCTTTTGATTGCTCACTGACTCCCAACAAAATACAACACAAACTCTTGTCATCTAGCTTTGATCTAGTATTATCACGCACATGAACATGAGAAAGGCAGCCAAAAACTCTAAAGTACTCAAATGAGGGCTTATATCCACTCCATGCTTCCTCTGGTGTCTTATTTTTTCCTGCCAATGTCAGACTCCGATTCAAGACATGGATTGTCCAATTGACCGCTTCAGGCCAAAAGGTCTTGGGAAGTTTCTTCTATGATAGCATGCTACAGACCATATTCATAATAGTTCTATTCATTCGCACCACGACCCCATTTTGTTGTGGCGTGTATGGAGTTGTCAATTATCTCTTTATTCTATTCTCATCACAAAAGTTAGAGAATTCTTGTGAAGTGAATTCTCTTCTCCGATCTGTACGAAAGCTTCTAATAAAAGAATTCGTCTCTTTTTCAACGTGAGTCTTAAATCTTTTAAAAATACCAAAGGCTTCAGACTTCTCAGTCAATGAATAAACCTATAATATTCTGCTAAAATCATCAATGAATGTGAGAAGATACCTTTTTTTGTTGTTATATATAGGCTTGATCGGACCACAGATATCAGCGCATATTAGTTGTAGAACTTGTGAAGCTCTCCAATTGCTCTTCTTTGGAAATGGATCACGTTGTTTCTTTCCCACCAAACAGTCTTTCATAGTTTCATAGGAGACTTGAGTTGCGGAAAACCATGCACCGTGCCTTTTTGCTGAAGAATCTATAAGCCTTTAAAGCTTAAGTGTCCATACCGACAATGCCAAAGTTGCACTACATCTTCAATAATAGTATTGAAACAAGCAGATGCTATAGGTCGAGATACAACATGCACGACAAACATCCTGTTTGAAGTCATTTGTGTCTCTATAATTAAACCTCTGTCGGGATGATACACCTCACATTGACCGCGTTGAAACGAAACATCAAGGTCCTTTTCTTGTAATTGTCCAATACTCAAAAGATTATTTTTGAGTTCTGGTACATAAAACACACTTGTGATAACCTATGTTATTTCCTTCACCTGAAGCCTTATATTTTCCTTTCCTATTACACTCAAGCTTAAATTATTACCCAACTTCACTGAACCTCTAAAACTTTCATCAAAATCAAAAAAATATTCCATCTTTCCGCACATATGATTACTGCATCCTGAGTCAAGAAAACATGTGTCTTCATTCTTAGCATCACCTGAATCAACATACGCCATCGACAACATCTCTCCTTGAGTTTCTGCATAATTGGCCATTTTTTCCTTTTGTGAACACTCCCATTGAAAATGTCCAAGCATGTGACAGTTGTAAAACTCCACTGTAGCTTTGTCAAATCTGCCTCTTCCCCTTCCATGACCTCCCCTTCCAAAGTCTCGACCTCTTCCACCAGATTGTTCTCCATGAGAAATCTTTAAGGCTTGTTCATCCACAACTGGAGAGCTCATACGTTGTTCATGCACAAGCAGACTGCTTTGAAACCCATCAATAGTTATCGTGCTTGTATCCTTGGATTCCTCAATGGAACATACAACATAATTGAACTTGGGAGTCATGGATCTCAAGATCTTTTCCACGACCCCTGCATCTCCCTTGTCTTCACCATTTGCTTTTAACTTGTTAGGAACAGTGAGAGTTCGAGCAAAGAACTCATTCACGGTTTCCCCTACTTTCATGTGCAGAATTTCAAACTCTTTGCGAAGAGCTTGCAATTGTGCTCTCTTAACTCGTGTATTACCCTGATGTTTTTGCTTCATAGAATCCCATATATCCTTTGCGGTCTCCTTTTTCAGAATTGTTTCTAAGACTGAACGATCTAATGCTTGAAACAGAAAGTTCTTTGCTTTCAAGTATTTCAATCTTTGATCATCGATGTTCTTCTTCTGTGCATCCGTCATACCTTCTGTTTCTTCAGGAATTCCATCCTCCACGAGGCCCCAATATTCCTTTGATCGCAGGAAATTCTCCATAAGCATCGTCCAATGATCATAGTACCCATCAAACTTCGGTACTGCCGGTTGGACAAAGGAACTCTCTGTTGTCTTATTTGGATTGCCAAACCTTAGAAGACTGCGACTTCTAACATCGTGACAAGGCTCTGATACCAAATGTTGAAAAACAAAGAAAACTTATGCAGAGAGAAGAAATATGGAGGAGGAACTCGATAATTTTATTAAAGCAAACATGGCTATATATAGCCTTACATAACTAATGTCTAAAAGCTAAAATTATGTTTCCTATAGTCTAACAAATTCTAATGACGTGAAGAACTCGACAAACACAGAACTCTAATGACATTAGGAAGCTAAACACTGAAAGACTCCTAACAAATCAATGGATTGAGGACCATCATTTTCTTTAAATTTACAATTTTTCTTTTAAAGTTAGAAACTACTTCATTTAATTTGCAATTCTTCCGATATTAATTTCTTGTATTCAATGACGTATGTAGAAGGTCGGTATTTTTTAAAACTTTTTGTATTACATTAGGTGCTAGCTCACTTGATGAGCTCTTTGCCTTCCCAGTTGAGGTGGTACGTTCAAACCCATCAATAACATTGAAAATCAATTTCCTAACAGAATTTCCAACTATTTTTTTCTTTTAAATTTTGATTATATTAAGCTAATGTGTTGATAAAATTTTAATATTTATCTTCCCAAGGTACGGATAGGATTTGCGTATATACTATCCTACCTAGATTTTATTTGTGAAATTTCACTAGGTTTGTTGTTATTAAGTATTTGTTAAAGTTTGTCATGGTCAAGCAATTACTAAGTCTTTAGTAAAACAAATAAAAATCAAACTACACTAAAAGAGGCTAAGACTTGTATTTAAAAATCATTTCTTTCCTCCAACATATACAACAACAATACATCACCAAATGTGGAGCTTACATCAACTTCTATTTTTTATTTTGGTTTTAGTACAACTTGAACCTAAATCACAAGTGAATTACTTGACAGCTAGGGAACTTGAATATACATTCCAAAGAAAAACAGACCCCAAATAAAAATAGAGAATATTAAAAACATAAAACTAAGTCCATCTCTTCTTAATTCTTGCTTTGAAACCATGTTGCATGTAGAGAATGATGGAGACATTAGGGTAAACTTTATGTTCCTTAATAACTTCAACTTGATAATTATGGATAATAGCAGCAGCCACAGCTTTCATCTGAGTAAAAGCCACTTCTTTACCTAAGCAAGTCCTTGGCCCTGCATTGAAAGCCAAGAACTTATAAGATGGTTCATGTTTTACCGTGCCACGATCCGAAATCCATCTCTCTGGCTTGAATTCTGAGGCGTCGTCACCCCATATTGATTCCATCCTCCCCATCGCGTACAAAGAAAACATCACTCTCATATTAGGATGAACATGGTGTCCACTTGGGAGAATAACCGAGTCTCGTGGAGTCTTGTGTTGAAATGGAACTGGTGGATATAGCCTCAACGATTCACATAATGCTGCATGCAAATAAATCGCATTTTTCAACTCATTTGCCTTAAAAAGTCTCCATTTTTGAGATTCTGCCACTGAAATGATTGCCATAAGTTCTTCCCTTATCTTTTTTCCCACCTCAGGGTGTGTTGAAACAAGCCAAATGAACCAAGTAAGACCTGAGCTAGTCGTGTCACGTCCAGCGATCATTAGGTTTAGTATTGTGTCCCTCAAGGACTTGTCATCAAAATTTAGTCCATCATTCAATATGTATGAAGTTAAGAGATCAAAACCCTCTTCATTGTCTTCCATTGGATTTTCTCCATTGCTCAATTCGTCGCGTTTCATCGATATATACTTGCCTATAACTTGATCAAGAACTTTCCATGATTTGCTTAATTTCTTTTCATGTCCAAAACCTAGCCATTTTTGCAATTTCCAAACACTTTCTGGCAATAAATGGCGAATGAATAATACTTCTTCAGCCTCATCCATTGCTTTTGAGAAGGGAACGTTTGGTAATTCCAAAGATAAACAACCAGGATCAAAGCCTGTGACCAATTGACATGTTGTATCAAAAGTGAACCTTTGAAAAATATCTTGCAAATCAACAATTTTACTTTCTATAGCCACAAATTCAAGGACAGGAATAAGTCCATTTTCAATTTTGTCCCAACTAGTTTTCACCAAACAATTATGAAACCTTTGATGAGTGATCAAATTTCTAGTAATTTTCCTTTGACTCTTCCATAAATCCAAGTCAGAATTGAAAATTCCATCTCCCAAAACATCAAAAATTTTCTTGAACTCTTCCCCTTTTGGAAAATTTTCAAAATTTGCACTCATGATATAGTGCACATTTGCTGGATCTACTGTACCAAGAATGTCCATATTTGCAAACCAAGGGCCTTTTAGTAAAAAAGTACCTCCAGTTCTTGAAAAAACTTCAAAACACCTTTCATGAATTCTATTTACATGGAAAAGAAGGCCAGGAAACATTCCAAGAAATGGCCAATTACATGGTAGGCCACTTCTATCACCTAAAGCACAGAACACAAAAAAGCAAAAGATTGCAACAAATATTTCAAAGTAACCTATAGAGGCCATTATAGAAATGAGAGCCATTTCTTGCTTAGTGTTGCTATTTTTTTGGAAGGTTACTTCATGCTTTATAGATATTATATTTAGTCTAATTGTAGGCTCAGTTGAATTATTTGATACCTAATCTTGCCACCTTGACGTGTGTATTGAGTATAGTCAAATCTTTAGGCATGGTAGGGTCATAAAAGTCAAGTAGTCATAATTTGAAGTTTATGAAAAGGTATATTAAGCTATTACTATGCGTGGGGTCTAAAAAAAGATCAAATTACAAGGATCTATTGTAAGCAAAATTACCTTTCATTTTGTGTGAGAGGTTATTTCCACGGCTCAGTCCTGTGACCTCCTGGTTCATGGCAGTAACTTTATCATTTACGCCAAGGCTTCTCTTCACTTCGAAGCTTATGGATTCCAAATTTTTGTTCTTTTAAATTATTGAATTCTAAATTAATAATTTGTACATATTAAATGAATTTATAAAAACATATATCGAGTTCGAGTAAACCGATAACCACCACACTAACTCCGTTTCCGTATATAGCATAACATAAAGTATTTCACGTTACATTTTATGTTACAAGTGACTTGAATGTTTATCTTTTAATAGAATAGAGTTTCTTGTGGAATTGGACAATGGTTCTCCCAATTTAGTAAATCATTTCAAAATATAGGATTTTAGAGTTGAAATAGATATTACTTACCTTAGTTCACAATCTTGACGTTAATGTATTTCAGTTTACAGAAAAAAAAGAATTCTTTTAGAGCTTTTCTTGTGTCTAATATCTTCATTTGTATACACACTCTTAGTTCTTGTGTCCCTTTCTCAAATAGAAAGTGAGATTACACGTGGCCAGTGAAGCTCAAGTTCAGTAGTTCCAGCAATTTCTATTCAACTTATTGTGGGATCTAATAAAAAAGATCTCAACTAAGATTGTATTATTAGACAAATATATTAATCTATTGTTATTCATATTGCAAGTACAAAACTTACAAGTGTTCAATTGACACTTAGCCTGGTTCCCTCGTTACTTCTTCAAGTTGGTTATTGGTATATGTAAGTTGTATTCGGTGTTATATATATATATATATATATATATATATATATATATATATATATATATATATATATATATATATATATATATATATATTATATACGTATTATCTACGGATTATTTTTAATTTAAACGATTAAATAGATGAATATTTTTGTACATTTTAATACACATAAAAAAATAATATACATTTTATATATATAAAGAAGAAAATAAAGTTATGATTTACATTTTAGTATATACTCTATATGTTATGTTATACACTATGATATACAGAAAGTACACTTATTTTTGTATTATGCAGTTGGATAGAGACAATAATAAATTATAATAGATAATTATATTTATAATTTCATATTTTAGATATTCAAAGAATGAAAATAAAGTTTTGATATATATAAAGAAGGAAAATAAAGTTGAGATATGAATTTTGGTATACATTATTATTATGTATACATTTATTGGTTATGTGATGCTAATAAATAAAATATGAATTAATTCTAGTTAATTAGTAAGTTGAGTTGATAAGTGTAGCATGATCAGCCCAATACCACTCTACTTTTACTTGGGCCAGCAAGCCTTTGCCCGGGGCATTTGCACCTATACACGCTTTTTGGGTTACATTTTAACTTATATCCGCTTTGCAAAAAATATTACAAGCTTACTCACTTTTCACATAAACTTCAAGCATACGTGCCTGAAGTAGCAAAGACAATCACACAAACTTCAGCATTCTAGGAGACGAGCCTGAAGTTGTTTGTAATTGCTGAATTTAAGCATTCTACTAGCTGAAGTTTTGTTCTCTATTTGTTGTACTTAAGCATGTTTTAGCTGAAATTTTGTCCCGGATTCAATAGTTTTGTCGTAAAGTTTTTTCAAAAACTTCAACATAAGATGCTGAAGTTATTTAGTTCATTTGTAAAACTCAGCACTAAATAAGCTGAAGTTTTGTCTTGGATTCATTAGTTTGTCATAAAGCTTTTCAAAAATTTCAGCAGAAGCTGCTGAAGTTATTTAGTTCATTTGTAAAAACTTCAGCACTAAATAAGCTGAAGTTTTGTCCTGGATTCATTATTTTTGTCATAAAGTTTTTTCAAAAACTTCAGCAGAAGATGCTTAAGTTATTTAGTTCTTTTGTAAAAACTTCAGCACTAAATAAGCTGAAGTTTAATTTTATCATAAAGCTTTTTTCAAAAACTTCAGCAGAAGATGCTGAAGTTATTTAGTTTATTTGTAAAAACTTCAGCACTAAATAAGCTGAAGTTTTGCACAGGTAGCCGGAAGAAGGAGCGCCAGAAGTTGTAAAACTTAGGGTATAAGTTAAATAATTTAAAAAATATGGGTACAGGTTAAATGGGGGCGACCAAATAGGGGGCCCCGTGCAATTTTTACCCTTTGCCTTGGCGGAAGCACATACATGGTGGCCATTTTTAGGAATGCTATTTAAGAATTAGTCAATACTTATTTTTTCCTAAAAATTAGAACTAAACTTTTAAACTTTTGTGTCCTAGAAAATTATACTAGAAAACAAAAATTCAGGACACACTGACTAATTTCTAAATAGTAGCCGTCTAGAATGACTATCTGGTGTTATTTCTATGCCCCATTTTCCGATCTGGTCCCTTTCATAGTGGGCCGGATTTGAATAAAAGACGCCAGGCTCTAGCCCAGTAGAAATGACATGGGGTAGCCACTATTTAAGGTAGTGTTTATTTTTTATCCAGTAATTTTATTGTTGAGCAAAAATATCTACTACTCTATTGTATTCTCATGGGTCTTTTCATCAGTTGCAAGAATAATTCGACAACCATCCACAAAAATCATTAACTCGGAGGAGTAACTTAAACTATCACGATTACCAATTTCAAGAAATTAATTTCCTACATTAAATAACTGGAAAACCATCGGCCATTGGTGGTCCTTGATTAATCCGACTGAAGTTCACCCGGGTATGACTCATCTGACAGAAAATCGCATTGGTGTGCATTATCCGAGCTAAATTCGTCGAAACAAAACTTGGAAATCTAATGTCTTCAATTTTCAAAATTTATAAATATCAGATAATGGACCAAAACCTCTGTTCTAAAGTTAAGGACAATAGGTCCTGAAGTTTGAGTTTCAAGTTCAAAAGTTAAGGATAATAGGTCCTTAACTTTGAATTCCAAGTTAAAAAGTTAAGGACACTTGGTCCTTAATTAACTTTGAGTCACAAGTTAAAACGTTAAGGACACTTGGTCCTGAACTTCAAGTTTTAAGTTCAAAAGTTAAGGATACTTGGTCCCTAACTTTGAGTTCCAAGTTCAAAAGTTAAGGACACTTAGTCCTGAACTTAGACTAACAAGTTCAAAAGTTAAGGACAGGCAGTCCTTAACTTACAGTTACAAGATCAAAACTTAAGGACAGTAGGTCCTTAACTTTGACTTACAAGTTCAAAAGTTAAGGACACTTAGTCCTGAACTTAGACTAACAAGTTCAAAAGTTAAGGACAGGCAGTCCTTAACTTACAGTTACAAGATCAAAACTTAAGGACAGTAGGTCCTTAACTTTGACTTACAAGTTCAAAAGTTAAGGACGCTTGGTCTTGAAGTTTGAGTTCCAAGTTCAAAAGTTAAGGATATGTAGTCCTGAAGTCCTGAAGTTTAGTTCAAAGGTTAAGGACATGTAGTCATGAAGTCCTGAAGTTAAGTTCAAAAGTTAAGGACATGTAGTCTTGAAGTCCTGAACTTAGAGTTTCAAGTTCAAAAGTTAGGGACATTTAGTGTTGAAGTCCTGAACTTAGAGCCACAAGTTCAAAAGTTAAGGACATGTAGTCTTGAAGTCCTGAAGTTAAGGACATGAGCATAAGGGTATTTTCGTCCGGGAAGTTAAAATTTATTAAAGCAGTGGCTAAAGACTAAAGACATTTTAAACAATGGCTTAAAAGTAAATACGTCTGTTATTAGTGGCTAACCGTGCACTTCCTCCTCTAGCCGGCCTCTAACCTCTAAGGTGGCTCTTAGAGAGTCTGAGCTTTTTAAAAGAAAGTAAGAAACTGCTATTAGTACCCACAAAAAAAAATAGCACGGGCAAGCCAGTTTTCGGAATGGTAATTGAAAAATAGTCAGTGTTGCAAAGTCATTGAAAAATAGCCACTATTTTGCTGCAACACGAAAAGTCCCAGCATAATATACTAAAGGCTGATGCACATGTGTATGAACTTCCAGCATATTATGCTAAAACTCTCGCACACGAAAAGATCAAGCATAATACACTGGAGATTGGAGCACCTGTGTATGAACTTCTAGCATATTACGCTGAACCAATATATTAAGCTGGAACTCCACAATATTATGATGGATCTATACTGGAACTCCATCATAATAGTGGAACCGGAAGTTCACATGTAATAAATTCGACTTCCAATATATTATGCTGGAATATTTTTCCGATTTTGAAAGTATTTTCGCTCAAATTTATCTTTACATGAAAAGTTCTAAATTTCGATTACTTTTGAAACTGTGACTATTTTTCAATTACCACTTATAATTCTGACTATTTTTGAATTTCACCCACACAAATGTTATTAAAGAATATTAACTATATCAAAGTATGATATGATTTGTTGAGCAAATTATATCATATGATTTAACAAAATCGTAACTGAAAGTACCCAATAATAAAAAATTATGTATTAACTTAAAAGAATTGTATAATAATTAAGTAATTCTTTATTTACTATTTTTCTTACTTCATTTGCTATTTTGTTCTTCATCATCATCATCATTAAAACCTTCAATCTTTTCCTAGTTGTAACTCGTGATGTAGATCATAAAGTGGTTCATTTATAAACATATATGTATTTAGAAATAGGCCCATATGAGTTAAAATTTATCATGACTTATAATAATCGCAAGAGAATAATGCCATAGAAGATTATATTTGCTTAGATTTAAAAGGTTTTTGACTCGGATGTAGCAATAATTTTTTCTTTGATAAAGTAATAGTTTATTAACTAAGTATCAAAAGTTACACAAGACTGTTGGGAATATCCATACAATTAACTACATCTCCCTAGCAACTCCAAAAAGTTCAAATATTGATCTATATTCTTAATAATACTGTTTACACCAAAACAAATAAATTATGTAGACACTTGTTTTTTACTCTAAAAATATGATTTTTTGCCCATCAAAACAAGCACTATTTGATATTTCTATGTAGCCAAATAATCCAGAATATGCAGAGAGGTATTGGGAGGATCACTTTTTCTTTAACACATTTTCTGATAAAATCTTTCCTTCAGTAACTTGAGTTATACGTTTTAAAATGATTAACATCGTGTTATTACCAAATACTATATTTGGAGTTATGTACATATTCATTTTTATAACAAAAATTATAGATCAATATTATATCATTTGTTCATTTTATTATTTGCAAATGACTTATATTCTTTTACATCTTTTTTTTCTCGTCAAAATAATTTTTTTTATTCAAGCAAGTGTATATATGTACATCTACTAATCCTTTTGGACCCTAGGACTAGTTCTCTATAGTCAATACCTCTCTAAGTAGCATCTCAAACTATACAGAGAATCTAAAGAACCTGCTACTTCTATATAGGAAAATAATTCAGACTCTCTAACAATTTTTGTCATTTGTGATATCTTTGCCCTCTAGTATGCAACTGAAGGACAATTTCTCTTACTCTATACACTCTCTCTTTCTTTTCCTGCTTGAACCTTCGCCTATTTCGTTCCTATCAGACATGGTAAACAGTAGTAGCAAACAACCATCTTACAATTTCTTGTCTTGCTCTTCCTCCCCTCGTTCTTTTAGCCATCTAATTTAGTTCTAGGGGTGGCAAATGGGCTATTTGGGCTGAGATTGGATGGGTCTAAATGGGCTGCACTAATAATTGGGTCATGCCCAACCCAACCCAAAGTTTAGTTGGGTCAAGATGGGCTGGGTCAAGATGGGCTAAACATGGGTCACAGCCCAACCCGCCCAACTTGACCCATATATTTATAATGAATTTTCAATAAGTCTCTTTCAATTTGATCCCTCTAAATAGTCTTCGGACACAATGAATACTAATACAAGATGAAATTTGTTTGAAATTGAATAATGATGAATTTAATTATTTAAATGAATTTAAAAGCAAAAAGTGTTTTTTTTTCATTTTTTAGATGCACTACAATTATTTTCATTTAGGGATTTGCGAAATAGTCGTGTACAACAACAATAGCTAATCGTTGTCACTAATTTTATTAGTCTGGCTCTGTTTCAATAACAACCCAAACATCAAATTTAAATGTAATAATATCCTCGTAGAAAATCATCAACTACTATACATAAGAAGTCAATCACGATAAGTCGCCCTCCTTGCTCTACATCCACAATTTTAAGTAAAGATTGTAGCGGCAATTTTCTCCACATCTATTGCAATGTCATCCTCTTCAGAATCATCACAAGCTAAAAATAAAATAATAAAAATTGTCAAACCAAAAGAAAGTTCATAAAATAAAATACACATGATACTAATTATAATGTACCTTGATGCCCATAAATCCAATCTCTAGAACACAACTTAGCTTCTGCATTCTCCGGTAGAATAGAACTCTGGAATTTGCCAATAACTCGGCCACCAACACTAAAGGCTGACTCGGATGCAACTGTGCTGATAGGTATACTTAACAGGTCACGAGCCATCAATGAAAGTTCAGGATACTTACTCCTATTATCTTTCCAAAATGTAAGCACGTCTAAATTTTCATTTCCTTTACGAACTAATACAGGCTCTTCCAAGTATAAATCCAATTGTGTCTTTTCTAAATTATTCTCAGAAGGACTTTCAAACATGTCAAATTTATCCATTTCGTCCATTATTTCATCATAACATCCATGACTACTACTTCCAATAATTTCAACATCGGATATTGGCATGTATTCTTTAAACAACCTATGCAAATTATCCTCAACAATCTTAACTTTTTCATTGCAAGTCAAAGGATCAAGTTTTGAGAAGCAAAACTTTATCAATTTTAACTTATATCGAGGATCAAGGGCGACCGCCATAGAAGCAATTGGACTATAGTCATCTTGCCAATATTTTGTAAATTTCTTCTCCATTTCCATAGCCATCGCCTTAATGTTAGTATCCTCACTACCTATCTCTTCCTTTATCAACATATGAATCTTCCAAACTTTATGAAAATATAAATTGGCGGTAGGATAATGGCTCCCTGAAAATAGTGTAGTGATTTCATAAAAAGGCCTTAAAAACTTAGCAATTGTTTCAGCTTTAACCCAATCCTCATCTGAAGGACAACATGTAAAATCTTTGTCAAGTATCTTGAAGTCAGAAAATGCTCGACGATAAGGAAAAGGGCTATCAAGCATCAAATATGTATAGTTCCACCTTGTAGACACGTCTTGACGCACTTTTCCCGTTAACTTTAAACCAAGATTCTTGATACACTCAATAAATTTTACAATCCTTGACTCAGAACCTTTAAATATTTTATACTTTCTCTAATTTTAAAAAGAGCACCCTCTATTATTTTCAAACCTGCTTTAACAATCAAATTTAAAATATGGTTTGCACACCTGATATGGACAAAGTCTCCATCACAAAGCAAAGAATCCATCAGCTTAAAATGCTCAATCATGCAACCCACAACACCATCATTATAACTTGCATTATCTAAGGTTATAGAAAATATTTTCTTTTCAATTCCCCATTCTTTCAACAAATTAATCAACTTTGGACCCAAAATAGCACCACTATGAGGAGGAGGCACATGACGAAAGATTAAAACTCTCTTTTGTAAAATCCAATTCAAATCAACATAGTGTGCAGTAACACAAATATATCCATTTGATGTAATTGATGACCATAAATCAGATGTCAAACTGATTCTATTTGGAATAGCTTCAAGTTCATTTTTTACTATCTCTTTTTTATCATGATATAATTTAAGCACATCAACTTTTGCGGTATTTCTTGAAATGGTTTTAACCGCAGGATTCAAGAACGCATGCACTTCTCTAACCCCTTCATATTCCACATAACTAAATGGCAAGTTATGTCTAACTATAGCCTTGGTTACAACTTCACGATATTCTTTATGATCAGTTGGCGTACCTTGCTATGATGCTTCAATCTTGTGCTTAGCTAGATGTCGCTTTAAATTTGTTGTTCCAGCTTTTGAGTCAGCCAAAAATATTATCCCGCATTTCTTACATTTAGCTCTAAGTCTATTATCGGGATCTGTATCCAATGGCAACTTCTCATAGAAATCCCACACAGCAGAAGTAGTATTACGTCGTCTTTTTGAACTTGAAACACTTTTTTCATTGGACTCTACATCATCATGCTCCACCGGCTCTGTCTCCATATGTTTTGAAGCAAAATTCTGCATAATCAGCAAAATCTTTCCTACAAGATTTAAATGGCAAAAGCATTTTCAGATCAAACAAGCAAAAAGTAGTAATCTTTTCTTATTCTTCAACAGTAGAAATCATGTGGGTAAAATTAAATTTCTTACACGACTTCATGGCTCAACCATCCCTTGTACTTATCGTGAAGAGCTTGAGGTAAATCGTAGTGATTAAGATTAACATATGGAGTAATGCCTGCCAAAAAAAAAGATGTTTAGGCTCAGTAACGCTGTATATAACATGTCCAATTACATCTTTCTTAGGATTTGAAACATGGTTGATATGTTCTTGTCTTTATCTGTTTTCTCCTCAGCGTTAACTTCAAGCTATGACAAAAGCAGATTGTTGCATCACATTGGAAGGTCATATAGTAGCAACAAGCTAAATGAAATGCAAAATCAAGACTATCAACCTTATTTCAGCTCCATTTACTGTATTATCATATATATCGACAAGCTCTACACATGAGAGCTTTAGGAGATACTCATAGTATATCTAGTATCTACATGTATAAATCATTATGAATACGTGTTACCTTTCCTTTTGCGGGCAGAGAGTATCCAGTAAGAAGATTTATCAATTTCAGTAATCACAGTAAAAATAAAGATGGTTGCTTCCATTTTTCTACTAAGTTCATATTTTCCTTTATCCTAATACTATTATAGTTGTGCATAGAAATATGAACCCTAAGCAAAATCAATTTCGCACCGAAAATTGAAAAACGCACCATCAGGATGACGATTGTGAATACGTACATCAACTCATTATCAAGTTATCATATTCAAAGGATAATCACACACACACCCAAGAAAAAAAGATTAAAAATTTACGATCATTTAACATAAAAATGTATAAATCACAAAGAAAAGAAGGAAGAAAATTGTGAAGCTCCTTGAATCCAATACCCAAATCAATGGGTATAGAGACACTGACCTGCCGGAGAAAAGGAATTTCCAGAGAAAAGGAAGACGCCGAAGAGAAGGAGTCGCCGGAGAAAAGGAAGACGCCGAAGAGAAGGAGTCGCCGGAGAAAAGGAAGACGCCGGGATCGTTTTGAAGTTCAGAAACAGTCGTTTCTGAGCGTAGAGAGAGAAAGCGTATCTGTGGTATTTAGGTTTAGGGAGTTTGACGGGTCAGTTTGGGCATCTAAACGGGTTACGTTGGGCTGATTATTTTTACGGGTTGAAATGGGCTCAGCCCAAAACGACCCATCAATTAAATTTTTTGCTGCCCAACCCATTATTTGTTGGGTTAGTTGGGCGGGTTAGTTGGGCTTGAGCCAAAAATGCCACCCCTATTTAGTTCTTCATTCCATGTAGTTATCTGCCTAGGTTCTCCTATCCATCACAACAAGATAACCCATATGTGTCTTGAATAGGTATATCCAAAGAACAGATGTGTAAAGATTTCATCCTCACTTGAGTTGCATAAAACACATTCCTTAGGAACATGAATCCCCGATCATTCCAGTCGATCAATGGTAGCCAATCGTTGTCGAATTGCAAGCCACAGTATAAACTGATGTCTTGGTATTAGTTGTGTTCCTATAGTAATGTGTTTCCAAGGTACCTTCTAGTACTGTGGACATAGAGATATGCTTTCTTTATGCTAAAACCTTCATGTGTAGCGCATTGTTGCAGTTCCACTGTAAGGTCCTTGTCCCTATACCAGTTCCTGGAAGCAAAAATTTTCCTCACAAGCCAACATGTTTAGGTGTTGGCATAGTGGCTAAGTCTCTGTATTTTTTATATAGAATCCATGAATCCATAGTTGTTCCCATGACACTAGTGCCTTCCTCGATGCATCACAACTTCTTGTCCAACGAAATGTTCTGCAGATACTCTTTAGTAATTGAATTACTTTCTTTGGTAATAGGAAGACTTGAGCCCAATATGTTTGCATCTCAAAAAATATGCTGTTGATCAATTGTAATCTTCCTCAATATGATAGTAGCTTGGTAGTCCAACATCTGATCTTTGATGTCATTCTCTCTACTAAGGGCATACACTGCTGCATAATGAGCTTCCTAGAAGTGAGGGGAACACCAAGATACTTAAAGGGAATCTCCCCTAAAGTAAATTAGATTTTAGTCAAGATTTGTTCCTTCAGGAATGTTGAGACACCAGTGATATATAGAGAACTTTTGTCCAAATTTGCTCTAAGGCCAGAAACATATGAGAAGTGATTGGATGCTTAGAGCAACAACTAGATTGATATTCTATACGCTCGATAGCACATTTATGAGATATCCGCAAAACATATATGCACCAACTTTATCTTCCCACACCTTGGATGGTAGTTGAAGTCAGGGATATGTTGTAGTTGCTTGAGTGTTCTGTTTAAGTATTCCATAGCCAGAACAAAAAGGTAAGGAGACATAGGGCCCCCCTGTCTCAATCCCTTTTTTGCCACAAAGTTAGGAGTAAGCCCTCCATTAATTAGGAGTGAGTATCTCAATGTGGTAACACATTCCATGATTCTGCCCACAAACATCCCAGGCAAGCCAAATTCCAATAGCACACTCTTTAGAAAACCACACTCCACCGAATCATATGCTTTCCTTATGTCAATTTTGATAAGACATCTAAGTGATAATACTTTCTGAGTATAGCCCTTAACTAATTCATGAGCCACTATAATATTGTCCAGTATACTCCTCCCTACCATGAAAGCTGATTGGGATGGCCCAACTAAAGAATCCACTATTGGCTTCAACCTGGAGGGGAGAATTTTCACTATGAGCTTGTACATGGTGCTGCGACAAGCTATAGGTCTATGCTCTTTCACGTATGTTGGATTAGAGACCTTGTGTACGAATGTTATTGTAGTACAATTGATCTCTTTTAACAGTTTCCCATTATCAAAGAACTGTAGGATAGCCTGAGTAACTTCTTCTTCTATTATTCCCCAAAACTCCTTAAAGAATTCTGCAGTGAACCATCTATTCCAAGAGACTTGTCATTAGGTTAATCCCTCATTGCATGGATCACTTTCATTTTTGTGACAGGTTGAATAAGAGCTTGATGTTTCTCTCTATTGAGGCATGGTCTATCTTTGGCATAGTAGTTGTTTAGGCATGATAACTCTTGAACACTTGTTCGTAGTAGCTTTTGAAAGAAGTCTGTGAATTTTCTTTTCACCTGTGTAGGCTCTGTTAGTTGCACTCCTTGATCATTTCATATTGAAACAATACTATTCCTCGCTTATCTAGCTTTGATTTGAACATGAAAGAACTTAGAGTTGTAATCCCCATGATTGATCCAGACAACTTTGTATTTTTGTCCAAGCTCTCTTTCATGAATAATAGACCATTTCTCTAGTTCTAACAATATCTCTCTCTCTCTCTCTGCCAAAATCAGTTTTCACTCTGTATGTTACTGTGCTTTGACTGTAATTCCTATAATTTATGATCTAGTGATGACATTTCTCTGTTCATGGTCGTAGTTACTTGCTCAATATGCTTCATCTTTTTGCATATATTGTACATAGTATGCACTGCGATGTTAATCCCTCAAGCTTTTTGAGTGGCCTCTTTGAATGCTTCCTGATGTAGTAGCACATTTAGAAATCCAAAGGGCTTGGGTAGTCTCTGTGTAATGACCCGGTTGGTCATTCCGTAGAATCTGCATTATTATTACTGTTTTTCCTTGTCATAGGTAGGTTATACTGTTTATGATGTGTTAGAGTCGATTGGCTTGGGTTCAGAATGGTTGTAGTGAGAATTTAGTCACTTAGTCTCTAAAAGTAGCCTTATAATTGGAAAAGTCAATTAGGACTTGACTTATTAGTAAACGAACTCGGAATGCATATTTTATGGCCCGGATAGCTTCGTTAGGTGATTTGGAACTTTGGAGTGTGTTCAGAATGTGATTTTAATGTCCGATGTAGAATTAGGCTTGAATTGGTGATTTCCGATCGGCAATGGAAAATAGGCTATCGGGGTCGGAATGGAATTCCGAAAGTTGAAGCAGGTTCGTAATATCATTTTGGATATGTGTGCAAAATTTCAGGTCAATCGGAGGTGTTTTGGATAATTTCGGCATCGTTGGTGGAATTTAAAAATTTCAAAGTTCATAGGCTTGAATTTGATGTGATTTTGGTGTTTTCGTGTTGTTTTTGGTGTTTCGAGGTCTCGACTAAGTTTGAATGATATTATAGGATATGTTGGTAGGTTTGGTTGAGGTCCCGGGGCCTCGGGTGTATTTCGGATGCTCAAACGAGCACTTTTGGTCTTTGGGAGATTGCTGGTTTTCTGGTGTTTTAGCAGCAGTGGTTTGTTCATCGCGATTGCATATCAATTGTTGCGATCGCGTAGAGAAAAGTTGGGGCAAGCAAGAGTTGTTCTATGCGATCACGTAAAAAGGTCTGCGATCGCATAGGTTGGGCAGGTGGAACAGTGCGGTCGCGTGAGTCTCTTTGCGATCGCGTAGAAGGTCTTGGAGCGGCAGAGAAGTGATGAATTTGCTCTATGCGATCGCATAGAGCTGGTCGCGATCGCATAAGGTCAGGGAGTCTAAGCATCGCGATCGCGGGCGTATATGTTGCGATCACAGAGTGTAAATATTGGGGTCAGTGGGTTTGTTATTCTCGATCGCGTGGGTGGTCCCGCGATCGCACTGAGTAAATAGTTGGGCAGTATATAAAAAGCCAATCCGCGACCCTTCTTCACTTTTCCACCATTTTTGAACGGGATTGGAGCTTTTGAGAGGGATTCTTGAGGAAACCAAAGGGGAATAGTTTGGAGGTAAGATTCTTGACTTCATAACTCAATTATATGTGATTAAAGACCTAATTAGTGGTGTTAATTTGGGAAAATCAGTGTAAAAAGGGATAATTAAGGCTTGAGATTAAGAGACCTTCTAATGGCAATTTGAGGGGTCATTTGGACTCCGATTTCAGTGTTCTTGATATGTATAAACACGTGAGATAATGAGGATCGTTTTGGTGTAAATTTTATTAAGTTCCGAGACGTGGGCCTGGGGGTCGGGTTTTGGCTAAATTCGGGTTTTGCGCATAAAGTTGATATTTTTCGATTGAGTTTCATCCCCCTAGCATATTTTGATGTAAAAAATCTGAATTTGATAGACTTGGAGCACTCATAAGTTGATTCGAGGGGCAAACGTGTTGCGGAGTAGCTTTTCGGGCTAGTTTGAGGTAAGTAATGACTTTAAATCTTGTCCTGAGGGTATGAAACCTCGGACTTAGCATCTTCTCATTGTTTTGGGAGTGACGCACACATTGGATGACGAGTGAGTGGCATGCACTGATTAGGGATCTGGACTTGGTCCTTCCTGTGGAAACTATGAGTTGCGTAATTATTTCTAAATCATATGATAAATTATGTTTTAAGATTATTACTGTATTTTGGGGTTGTACGCCATGTTTGGGGCCTTGTGCCGACCTGTTTGGACCCCTTGGGGGCAATTTACTACTATTCCTCACTGTGTTGATTCATGTTGTACACTCAGTCATGCTATGTTTAACTGATTTCAAAACTCAGTCTTATTTACATTGTTTTGTGATTTAAAATGATATTTTGGGTCGAGTACCCCGTTTTACTGATAGCCCGAACGGCTTTTTGAGAGGTTTCTGACTGAGTGAGGTCGAGGGCCTATGTTGTGAGGATATTATTGGATCGGGCTACACGACGCAACATGTCATACTGTTTATGGTGATTGAGTGAGGCCGAGTGCCTAATTGTAAGGATATGATATTGGATCGGGCTGCACGCCGCAACATGTTATTGAGAGGATGAGTGCTAGAGTGATTGGTGCCACGAGATGGCTTGATATTAGTGCTTGGGCTGTAGAAGCCCCTACGGAGTCTGTACACCCCCAGTGATCTCATGTACGTGTTCGCGATCGCGTAGGCTTAGCTGGGAGATGGATTGGTTTGTTATATGCAATCGCAAAGGGTCGGTCGCGATCGCGTGTGAGAGTAAAATTGTGCTTCACGAACGCGTGGTCAGGGTCGCGTTCACGTAGAAGAGAGGGATTGGGTGAAGGTTGAGGCGATTTCTCTACACGATCGTGTGTGGAAGGTTGCTATCGCGTGGGGTTGTGTGTCAATGAATCGCGATCGCGTGGGTCTGTCTGCGATCGCGTAAGGCTAATTAGGAGGCAGTGTTATTTGTGCTTCGCGCGCGTGGGAATTTCCGCGATCGCGATGAAGTAAAACCTAGGCAGAATGTTTAAGTTCCAAAACGAGGGTTTTAGACCATAATTTCAAAACTCAATAGAGAGCTCGGGAGAAGACAAATTTGGAAGGGATTTTCAGAGGAGTGATTGGGGTAAGTGTTCTTCACCCAATTTTGATTAAATTCCATGATTATGTATTGATTTTTATCATTTGATTCGGGAATTTGGGGTAAAAATTGGGAGAAAATGGAGAAAAAATTAGAGAGTTCTTTTGGGGATTTGGATGGCCATTTGATGTCGTATTTCGATTAATTTGATATGGGTAGACTCGTGAGTGAATTAGGATTGTAGTTTTGTGATTTTTATCGAATTATGAGACGTGGGCCCGGGGACCGGGTTTGGCCAATTTGGTATTTTTGATTAAATTTGATAATTTTCGCGTGGGTTTTGTTCTTTAAACATGTATTGATGATATGGTACTGATTTTGGTTAGATTCGGAGCAATTGGAGGCCGAGTCAAGAGGCAAAGGCATCGCGGGTTAGATTTTGTACGGTCTGAGGTAAGTAATGATTGTAAATCTTATCCTGAGGGAATGAAACCCTGGACTTCACATTGTATCACTATTTTGGAGTGGCACACATGCTAGATGATGAGTGTGTTGTGACACTGTTGGGGGATTGTGACTTGGTCCGTCCCGTAGCAACTTTTAAGTTGCGTATTTGATTATAAATCATATGATATTTTATGCTTTAAGGATTGTTACTATGTTTTAGGCTGAATGCCGTATTTGGGCCTCGTACCAAGTTGTTTGGACCGTTAGGGGATTTTTACTGCTATTTCCTCACTGTGTTGATTTAAGACTTACACTTAGTCATGCTATGTTTAACTGATTTTGAAACTCAGTCTCATTTACATTATTTAATGCATAAAAAATAATATTTTGGGTCGAGTACCCCGTTTTACCGATAGCCTGAGTGGCACGAGAGATTTCTGACTGAGTGAGGCTGAGGGCCTATGTTGTGAGGATATTATGGGATAGGGCTGCGCGCCGCAGCATGTTACACTATTTTATTATATATGAGATGCCGAGAGCCTGAGTGATTATGTCACGAGATGGCTTGTTATAGCGCTTGGGCTATAGGAGCCCATGTGGAGTCTGTACACCCTCAGTGAGCGCAGGTCTTACTGAGTGCGAGTGCCAAGTGATGAGTGATTGGGAGGCATGAGTGGCTGTGAGGTTTCTCTAGGGGCTGACTACGAGGGACTGTGAGGTATGTTGAGGGACTGATTCTGAGTGATATTATGCCCGATGGGCAGTTTATGATGCATGTTTTTGCCCGAGAGGCTACTTATGACTTATATCACTTTTACACTGAGCTTTGTGGAAATTTTATTGAAACTGTTGGAAATTGCATTTCTCAATGATTTTTTACCGAAATCGGCTTTTTTAAGCGTGTCGGTTTAACGTATATTCCTGTTGAAAGGAAAGATTTTACTTACTGTGATTTGATGACGTGTTTTATGTGTTTCGTATTTATCAGACTTTATTTACTTACACTACTACTGATTTGGTGTACTCACATTACTCACTGCACCTTGTGTGCAGATCCAGGTGCTTGGGCGGAGTGAGTTGTTTACCTGTCCTAGAGATTTGCGGAGATTCGTGAGGTAGCTGCACGTGTCTGCATCCCTTCCCTCTCCTTCTTACTTCTTCAGTACTTGCATATCTAGACTTATGATGTATTAGAGATAGTGTATTAGACTTGTATTTCCTTAGATGCTCATGACTGATGACTCCATGTTTTGGGACAAAGTTAAATTGTTTACCTATATTTATTTGTTCGAAATTCTAAAAATGATCACTTTATGAAAATATCGGATAATATTGAGTTAAATGAAAAGGTTACCTTATGTTTAAGTATTGAATTGGCTGGCCTAGTATCGCGATAGGCGCCATCACGACTAGGTAGTTTTGGGGTCGTGACAAGTTGGTATCAGAGCCTAGGTTACATAGGACTCACCGGTCATGAGCAGGTTGAGTAGAGTTTTGCGGATCGGTACGATGACGTTTGTACTTATCTTCGAGAGGCTGTAGAACCCTTAGGAAAAATCTCACATTTTTGAATTCTTATCATGCGAATCCATCTATTCAGCCAAGGGAGTAACTCTTTGAATTCCTTTCATTTGTTCGAATGCGCTCGGGATCAGTTGTGCATCGACGACTTGTGATTTTCATGGGTGAGGTGCGAGATGTGATTTAGCATGTTGATAATGGGCCAGTCTGGAGGACTTGAGGCCGGGCTTTGTCTGTTGCTTGAGTGTCAAGATTTCGATGGTATGAGCACATGCATTTGGGACTTATATGTTCGTTTGTGTCCTTATTGGTGGTTTTTTTTGACTGAATGGCTAAGTGGTGAGTGTGATTCGATGGTGAGATGTGTTCAGATTGTTTGATTGTGACAAAAGGATTGGCTAGAGATGTAGCAAGAACCATTGAGTGTATGACTTCTGTCTTGAGTGGGCATATAGCCTCGAGTTGTGAGTGTATTGAAGGACCTCTCATGTAGTTTAGTTGTGGAGTGAAGTGGATCTTTCTCTTGTGTTATGAGTTACTGGTGATGTCTTTTGGGCTGACCAATGCCCCAATAGCGTTCATGCATTTGATGAACAAATTATTGCAACCATATTTGGGTTCCTTTATTATTGTGTTCATTGATGACATCTTGGTGTACTCTTGTAGCTAGGAGGAGCATGCTCAACATTTGAGTGTTGTATTGCAGAGATTGAGGGAGGAGAAGCTTTATGCAGAGTTCCCCAAGTGTGAATTTTGGCTCAGTTCAGTAGCATTCTTGGGGCATGTGGTGTCTAGTTAGGGTATTCAGGTGGTCGGGCGAGTGTGGAGAGAGGTTCCAGAAGCTCAAGATTGCTTTGACCACAACTCTAATGTTAGTTCTGCCATCAGCTTCAGGTTCTTATACCACGCATTGTGGTGCCTCAAGGGTAGGCATTGGTTGTGTTTAAGTGCAGGACGGTAAAGCGATTCCATTATAGCTATGATTTTTGGAAGGGTATACAGAGTTATCACGTTAAGGCTAAGCAGGCAGGGTTATCTCCTGCGGGCTATCTTGAGGTGTGTGATCTTTATGTTGTTTCGTAGCAAGTTCCCTTGTACTAGTAAATGATATATGTTGCAATTTGAGTTTAGACCGTTTGTGGAAGTTGGCATGGCTATTACCACGGTGAATGCGAGATTTGCAGATGATTTGAGACATTAGATACTTGGTGTTATATGAGCTTATGAAGGATTTAGTTGAATCTCGCTGCGGTATTGTAGTGGTGATAGCGTATATGCATTGTGAGTTATTGGTTTCCTTTATCTATGGATTTGGTCCAAGTGGGGGAGCCTTCTATTGATAAGCTGATTGCGTTGCTAAGTGTCGTATCAGTTTTAGTTTGAGGTATACTGGCAAATTAGTCGTGACTTACAGGGGGTTGAGATCGGGGATGACTCGAGTAATGGAAATTTTTGGATACATGTTGTAATGTACTCTAAGGGTAGATGTGTTTTATTAAATGATTGAGTTTTAATTGTAAGTGGTGTAGTGTGTGCAGAGTAGGAATTTGATTGATTGCTTCAAAGTGTGGATTACTTCCGAGTATGTTGGCGTGCAAATGGGGCCAATTCATTTGATCTGTTTGATCAATTTAATTGATATTTGCGTAGAGTGGATGACCCTCGAGAATGGTTCTGATGGATTCAAGGTTATATGTAACATTTGGGAATCTTCAAGGTGTGTATTTGGCTAGAAATGAGATTTACGTTGGAGGGTGTTAAGACTTGTGGCATTTCTACATTATCATAAATTCTACATATCAGTATCGGGAAAGTGAAGGTAATGGCGTTAGATTCGCAGGAAGTCTCTTCAGGGTAAGTATTTTGAATGTGGTACTTTTGGGGATATTTGAGAGAGTATTCAACGGCTTACGATCCTTAGACGATATGGTTTTATGCTTGGGTCTCGTGTGGTGAGTCTGGGTTTAGAATTGCGGTATTATGGCAAGGAGAAGTACCAATTCGAACGTAATTCAGAAGGAACTTGGATTAAAAGGACAACTTGGTAGTAGGTCGGATCGACATGGTAAGGGATATGATTAGTCCTTTGAGTGGTTGTGAGGTAATGAGTTTCTACAGGTGGTTTTTGGCAATTCTCTTGGGTTTGTGTGACCTGCGTAGCTTGGTTGAGTTATAAGGGTTCAATCATGTCGGTTTGGTGTCGTACAAATGGTATTCAGAGAGTTCTTGATGGTTTATACTATGGTTAGAGATGTATATTTTCTACTGGCGTGAGGAGCATGTGATGTATTGTGATTTTGCTTCTAGATGGGATCAAATGTAAAGTTCTTGGCTAGTTGGGTACGTAGTTGCTTGTGGCTCGGAGGGGAATATGAAGTTCTCATATTTATCATAGGATGGCATGGTGTATGCGGTATGTTGAGTAGGGTTAAGATTTGTATGTGAGAGGTCACGATTCAGTTTTGGAAGGAAGGTCATAAATTCTTTGGCAGCACGGGCAGTTTCAGATGACTAGGTAAATGATATCACTAATTGGTGTGGCTTGATGAGGGTATGCATTTCAGAAAGGGCAACGTGTTTGAGTTAAGAGTGCTTCATTGGTATTGCGGCGCTCACTTGTTGGATCGACTGCTGATATTCAAGTTTGCTTGGTGGAACATAAGAATTTTAGGGGTATCCCTCGTGGAATAATTGAGTATTAGAGGTGTGTTATATATTCGAGCGGTGGAGTTGGGACCAGATATGGTGATTCGTGCGCTTCATGGACTTCGAGACTAAGAGTTCTTATAGACAGGTTATTTTGTGGTCGTGGACTGTGAAGATGCGAGCAAAGCTAGTCAGATGTTAGTATGTGACATGATTCAGCCATTGTGAACTTTCGGGGAGTTATTTATCTGTTGTGGGTGACCAGAGTTGATTTAGGGATCATTGGTAGGCCCAATATGGGTGTGTGTTCTACACTGGGTCGGAATTGTCGACTCCGAATTGCTATTGTTGAGGGATATACCATTCGATTGTCATTGAGTTTATTCGTATTCTGGAGTGATCTGTGAGTTACCCTTCGGTGTTGCGAGGAGTGGTGATTGTTGGTTATATGCACATATGGTGCAGATCTATTTGGGTATTGTGGGATTGAGACGTATTGGTTATGCTCTTTTGGGTTCGTGTGGCATGGTATCGTCCGATTCCCTGTGGTTATGGCAATGCACTTTGAGTACTTGATGTCGAATTGCACATGGTTATTGATTTTGAGCAAGGTGGATTGAAGTATTTTATGTGGACCAACGTTTGGATGGGATCACACATTGTAGATGAGTTATGTTAGAGGTATGATCCTTGGTGTCAGATTCGTGTGTTTTGGTTTTATGATGTGTGCTAGGATCTTAGCATGGTGTTGTGATGGTACTTGTTAAGCTGGCAAGATAGTCATATCGTGCGAATCTTTTCTATGATTTGAATAAGTTGGGATGTTGCTATTGGGTGCACGAGTTGCACAGGTTATGACTTGGGATTGTATTGATGTGTCATGTCATCAGGGTGGTCGTGTTGGATGAGCAGAGGTCATTAGACCTAGAATAAATACTAATAGAATTGACTACAACATGGTTGGAAGGATGATATCAGAAGTTGGCTTAGAAATCTGCTATAGTTCCTGTCGGAGAAGGGGGAGCTCCATGACTGGCTGATCGGACGAATGGTTACTAGTTTTGTGTGTTTCTTTCATCATTGACAGTATATGAAAGTGTTAGAATGAGGCTTTGCTTGATGAGAGGTTATTTACCGGTATTGGGTTATTTTGAGAAGCTATTGTGATTAGGAGTTATCGTTATGAGTGTTTGAGTCATGCGGTATATCATGCGATTACATCTTGGGTACGGATATGGCTTGATACAACGTGTTCAAACTTATTCAGTTTATAGATGTGGAATTTTGATCTTATAGTTTATTTCAAAAGTGGAAATTCGGTTCTAAGGTTTATGGGTTAGGTTGGATTGCGAAATTTCAGCTATGTTGTGCTATTAGACCTATATGGGATATGGTGACATGAGATCATCCCCGGGTATGTGCATGGTAGGTTACATGCCAATGTTGATGGTTTTCGGAAGAACTCTGGGCACGTTCCAGGACGAACGTATGTTTAAGTGGGGGAGAATGTAACGACTCGATCGGTCATTCCGAGAGTTTAGCCCCGTTTCCCCCATTTCTACTTCATTTTTGGGTGCTACAACTCTTTTATGTTGTGTTGGATTGATCGGTTTGGGTTCGGAGTGGTTGTGGAGAGAAATGAGACACTTAGTCTCTTAAGTTGGTTAAAAAGTTGGAAAAGTCAACCGAAAGTTGACTTATAGGTAAATGATCTTGGAATGTAGTTTTGACGGCTCAGATAACATCGTTAGGTTATTTGGGACTTAGGAGTGTGTTCGGAATGTTGTTCGGAGGTCCGAAGTAGAATTAGGCTTGAATTGGCAAAATTGGATATTTTGCAATTTCTGGTCGACAATAGAAAATTAGTTATCGGGGTTGGAATGGAATTCCGGAAGTTGAGATAGGTTCGTATTGTCATTTGGGATGTGTGTGCAAAATGTCAGGTCATTCAGACATGGTTTGGTAGGTTTCAGCGTTGTTTGTGGAATTTGGAAGTTTCTAACTTCTTAGGCTTGAATCTGAGGTTGATTTGGTGTTGTTTTGAGTGGTTCAAAGGCTCAACCAAGTTTGAATGATGTTATGGAATGTGTTGTCGTGTTTGGTTGAGTTCTCGAGGGCCTCGTGTGAGTTTCGGGTGGTTAACGGTCCAATTCTTGGTTTTGAAAGTTGGCAGGTTTTGCTGGCGTGTTATGTTCTGGTGTTCTTCTACGCAATCGCATGTGCGTGTTCGCGATCACATAAGCTTAGCTGGGATATGCATTGGTTTGTTCTATGCGATCGCATGTGAGAGTAATGTTGTGCTTCGCGAACGCGTGGTCAGGGTCGCGTTCACGTAGAAGAGAGGGAGCGGGTGAAGGCTGAGGCGATTGCTCTACGCGATCGCGTGTGGAAGGTTGTGATCGTGTGGGATTGTGTGGCATTGAATTGCGATCGCGTGGATCTTTCTGCGATCGCGCAAGGCTAACTATGGGGCAATGTTATTTGTGCTTCACGATCGCGTGGGAATTTCCGTGATCGCGATGAAGTATGGGCAGAATGTTTAATTTCCAAAACGAAGGTTTTAGTCCATCATTTCAAAACTCAATAGAGAGTTCGGGAAAAGACGAATTTGGAGGGGATTTTCTGAGGAGTGATTGGGGTAAATGTTCTTCACATAATTTTGATTAAATTCCATGATTATGTTTTGATTTTTATCATTTGATTCAGGAATTTAGGGTGAAAATTGGGAGAAAATAGAGGAAAAATTGGAAAGTTCTTTTGGGGATTTGGATGGCCATTTGATGTCGGATTTCGATTAATTTGATATGGGTAGACTCGTGAGTGAATAAGAATTTTAGTTTTTTGATTTTTATCGAATTTCGAGACGTGAGATCAGGGGCCGGGTTTGGCCAATTTCGGGATTTTTTATTAAACTTTATAATTTTCGCGTGGGTTTTGTTCTTTCAACATGTATTGACGATATTGTACTGATTTTGGTTAGATTCGGAGCAATTGGAGGCCGAGTCAAGAGGCAAAGGCATCGCGGGTTAGGATTTTGTCCGGTCTGAGGTAAGTAATGATTGTAAATCTTGTCCTGAGGGTATGAAACCCCGGACTTCATATTGTATCACTATTTTGGAGTGGCGCACATGCTAGATGACGTGTGTGTGGCGTACACTGTTGGGGGATTGTGACTTGGTCCGTCCCGTAGCAACTATTAAGTTGCGTATTTGATTATAAATCATATGATATTTTATGTTTTAAGGATTGTTACTATGTTTTAGGATGAAGGACGTATTTGGGCCTCATGCCAAGTTGTTTGGACCCTTAAGGGCTTTTTACTGCTATTTCCTCACTGTGTTGATTTAAGACTTTCACTCAGTCATGCTATGTTTAACTGATTTTGAAACTCAGTCTCATTTACACTATTTAATGCATAAAAATGATATTTTGGGTCGAGTACCCCGTTTTACTGATAGCCTGAGTGGCATGAGAGATTTCTGACTGAGTGAGGCCGATGGCCTATGTTGTGAGGATATTATGGGATCGGGTTGTGCGCCGCAGCATGTTACACTATTTATGACATATGAGAGGCCGAGAGCCTGAGTGATTATGCCGCGAGATGGCTTGTTATAGCGCTTTGGTTGTAGGGCCCCCTGCGGAGTCTGTACACCCCCAGTGAGCGCAGATACCTACTGAGTGCGAGTGCCGAGTGACGAGTGTTTGGGAGGCATGAGTGGCTGTGAGGTTGCCCGAGGGGCTGATTACGAGTGATTGTGAGGTATGCTGAGGGACTGATTCTGAGTGATATTATGCCCGAGGGGCGGTATATGATGCATGTTTTTGCCCGAGAGGCTACTTATGACTTATATCACTTTTACACTAAACTTCGTGAAATTTCATTGAAACTGTTGGAAATTGCATTTCTCAAATGATTATTACTGAAATCGGCTTTTTTTAAGCGTGTCGGTTTAACGTATATTCCTGTTGAAAGGAAAGACTGTACTTACTGTGATTTGATGACGTGTTTTATGTGTTTCGTATTTTTCAGACTTTATTTACTTTCATTACTACTGAGTTGGCGTACTCACATTACTCCATGCACCATGTGTGCAGATCCAGGTGCTAGGGCGGAGTGAGCTGTTTACCTGTCCTAGAGATTTACGGAGATTTGTGAGGTAGTTGCACGCGTCCGCAACCCTGCTCTCTCCTTCTTACTTCTTTAGTACTTGCATATACAGACTTATGATGTATTAGAGATAGTGTATTAGAATTGTATTTCATTAGATGCTCATGACTGATGACTCCGGGTTTTGGGACAGAGTTGAATTGTTTACCTATCTTTATTTGTTCGAAATGCTAAAAATGATCACTTTATGAAAACATCGGATAGTATTGAATTAAATGAAAATGTTACCTTATGTTTAAGTATTGAATTGGCTAGCCTAGTATCGCGATAGGCGCCATCACAGCCTGATAATTTTGGGGTCGTGACAAATATATATGTAAAAAACAAAATATTTAGCATAATGGATAAAGTTTACTTCAAATAATGTCTATTGTCCAAATTAGATTTGTCTATAATCTTTTTAGATTTTATCTTAAAAGTGCAAATTGCTTTTTTCAATATGGTGCTTGACTTAACCTCAAGTTTGACTACTCTCATTTTAATATAATACTGATATAGATAGATTTACAGGGTTTTTATTTTAGGTTCTTTCTAAATTTAAGGAATCAAGTAATATGGTTTTCTATCTTTTAATTATACCAATTTTTTTCACCCTTCTGTTCCTCAAATCAGTGTGCCTTTTATTGGTGAAAATTTATTTATCTAAAAACTATTATGGAGTAAACTTATCGGGTAAATGAGAGAATATTTTACCTAATGATGAAAACAAAAATATTTGGTGAAAGAAAATATTTAAGAAAACTATCATTCGAAAATTTAGTGGGTGACGTGATATGCTACGTTATCTTTCCGGCACCGAAAACTGATTTCATGTTGAATTAATTTTCTTGAAATATTGAATTAAGTTGGATGATTTTATGATGACAAAAAGGTTACTTTAATCTGAATGACTATTTGATAAGCTGCATTTCCGAATGCAGACTGCTACTTATAACTTATAAGGGGACGAAGTTATAGAAGTAATAAAGAAAAAAAGAAAGAAAGAAAAAGGAGATGGGAAACAAAGTTGAAAAATACGAAAGTAACTAGAAAATATCTACTCCAGTAATTTATCCCAAAGTAAATAGACTTTAAGCAAATGCGACGCATTACGCAAGGTGTATTTTTCTATAGTTTTAGGAGTTTAAAAAGTATGGGTCATTAAAAAATTACCAAACTGTAACACCCCAGACTGACTTTAGACAGAATCTCACATCGGCAAAACCAAGAGGGATGCTGGATATATAAGTTAACAAGCTTTAGACCTCATTTGTTTGCACTTAATGGAGGTCTGAATCTTAATCTTTCAGATATCATACATTAAGTGTGTTTCTTTTTAAAGTCAGAATCTTAATTGTTCAGATCTTAATCATTAAGTGTGTTTTTTTTTACTTCACAACCACTTAGTGGGTCTGAATAGGGCTGTTTGATTAAAATCTATAACAGAGACTTAATTTCATTAAGATGCTATCACATATTCATTACTAACTGACGCCACCGTCTACCATTATCAACTACCACCATGCCACCACCACCACCATACTCAACCACCCCCACCACCACCACTACCTCCACCACCACCACCACCATGCCACCATCATTCTCAATCATAGCCGCCACCATTATCGACTATCACCACCCACTTACCCCACCAATCCGACGACCATATATCATTCTCACCCACAATCAACACTCATCCTCTTCAACTACCACTACTGACCACCCATCACCATCAACAACTACAGCCGATACTGCCCATTATTATAACCTACCACTACCCACCCATCACCTTTCTCAATCGCAACTACTACCACCACCCGCCATTATTAACTATCACCCCCACTACCACCATCCTCAATCATAATCTCCACCTGTGATGACCCAAAATGCCATCCTATGTTAATTTCTAAATCTGTGTTTTGAGGCCCCGAAGGCCTCCGTTAATCTCATCTCGATATGCGTGCGCATCCCGGACATGTAGCCAGGAAGCTTTGATGTGAAAACTTGATGAAAAATAGAAATTTTAGCAATTAATTGAATACAGTTGACTTTAGTCAACATTTTTGGTAAACGGACCCGGACCCGTGATTTGACAATCCCGGAGGGTCCGTAGAAAAATATGGGACTTGGGCGTAGGCCCTGAATCGAATTCCGAGGTCCCAAGCTCGAGAAATGAATTTTTAAAGAAAATTATTTTCTGAAAAATATAAAGGTTTTTGAAAATGAATTTTGATGTGAAAACCGTGTTACTGGGCTCGTATTATGGTTGCGAAGCCCGAAACAGGTTTAATATATGTTATGTGAGTTATCTGTAAAAATTTGTGTAAAACAGACTTGAAATGACGTGATTCAGATCAAAATTGGAATAATTGAGCCTTATGATGTTTTAAGAAAATTCTATGAGTTTTGAGGTTTAATTCATTGATTTTGATGATATTTTGGTGATTTGAATGCTTGAATAAGTCCGTATGATGATTTGGGAGTCGTGTGTGTTTTTGGTTTTGAGTCCCGAGGGCTCGGGTGAGTTTCGGGTAGCTAACGGGGTGTAAAAGAGTCAAAAACCTGGTGTAATACTCAATTTCTGGTGTCTGGTGTTTCCTTCACTGCGATCGCAACCATTGATTCGTGATAGCATAGGCTTAGGTGAAGGGGTAGCTGGGTTGCACTATGCGATCACATTTCGTCCTCCGCGATCACATAGTGTGTCAGTGGAGTCAGGTGGGGGCTGGGTAGTATCTCTCTGCGATCGCGTAGTTTCGTCTGCGATCGCAGACGCCTTGCCCGTTCTCTTCCACGATCGCACCCCCTTGTTCCGCGAGCGCATCATAGTAAAACTTCAAGCTTTGCGATCGCAACCCCTATTCCGCGATCACAGAGAACAAAATCGCCCAGTTATAGTTTGAGTCCAAAAACAGAATGTTCATTACGGGACTTTCTCATTTTCAGCATTCTCTTCTCCTCCAACCCCCATTGAAGACCTCCAAGACAATTCCTCCTCCATAGCCTTTTGTGTAAGAGCTTCTAACACAAATTCCTTCCATTTTTCTTCAACGAACACTATAATCTAGGCCTAAAATCCTAAAATCAAAGTAGAAATAAGGGGTTTTGGGTAGAGTTAGGGCTTATGGGGTTTTGAGTAATTCAACCTCAATTTGGGGTCGGATTTAAAAACAAATCATATATTTGAACTCGTGGGGGTATGGGTGATCGAGTTTTGGTCCGAGTCTCGTGTTTGGACCAAGTGGGCCCGGGGTCTAATTTTGGTATTTTTCGAAGAATGCTAGGAATTGTATATTTAGGCTATGGGATTGTATTAATGAGTCATTATTGATGTTAATAAGTTATTTATGTCTAGATATTGTCGTTTCGGAGTTGAATTCAAAAGAAAAGGCGGTATTAGAGGCTTGATTGCTATTTTTTAACCCGAGGTAAGTGTCTTGCCTAACTTTGGTGAGGGAATATGTATTGTATGCGATGTGCTAAGTGTTTATCATGTCCAATGCATAGGTAAAGTGACGAGTACCTATGCATTGTGTGTCAAGCATGCCCGTGAGTCTATT
>ML287046.1:32561-64681 GCA_005239495.1 Nicotiana undulata | reverse complement strand
GGCCTGCTCCCTCGGTACTTAGTGACTGAGTCACCACGTCGTACATGTTACGGGATGGATTTTTCTGGGCCAATGGCCAATTTTGTGTACCGAGAGGACTACCTGTGAGAGTTGCATGCTGCATACATGGCATTTATTTATCATTCACAGATTGTGACTAAGTTCTAGGGTCATTTACATAACATGATTGCCACTGATATTCTCGGTTATTTCTGAAACATTCATTACCCGAATTGTTATTTACGGAGGTTGAGTTCGTCACTACCTCCTCAGACCGTAGGTTATTTTTGTTACTTACCTGCACACTGTGTGTGCAGATCCAGGTGCACTGAGAATTGGCGTGGATGAGTGATAGCAGCTTATCTCTCAGAGCCGACGAGGTAGCAGCTGGCGTTCGCTGTCGCGTCCCTCTTTTCCTTATTTTTCCTCATGTATTAGAAATTGGAAACTTAAAACTTCAGTATTATTTCTCAGTTGTATTGATGTTAGTAGCTCATGACTGCGTGACTCTAGATCCTAGATTGATTGTTGGAGCTTATTTCTTCTGTTAGACTGCTTTTAACTGATTAAAAACTTTCGTATTGCTATGAGTTGAGCAAAAAAAAAAGAGTAAATTTCTCTAGTAAATGAATTGAGTATTGTTGTAACGGTTGGCTAGCCTGGTTCCACGACAGGCGCCATCACAACCCGGATGCGGGTCGTGGCAGTTGGTATCAGAGCTCTAGGTTCGCGAAGGTTTCACGAGTCATGAGCAAGTCTAGTAGAGTCTTGCGGATCGGTACGAAGACGTCTGTACTTATCTTCGAGAGGCTACAGGGCTGTAGGAGTACTTCCCTTTTTGATTCCTCATCGTGCGATTTGATTCCATTAAGGCTTATGCCTATGTTTCTTCCAACTCTATCTTATACGTCGCGAAGCTTTTGCTATGATTCGAGGAGTTGAGGAATTGAAATGGTGCTACGGATATGGCGCGAGATGTTTTCCATGTGCAGTTGGTTGGGGCTATTTTTGTTGCCCTGCAGAAGAATAATATGTTGTTTCAGCTCAGTAATTGTGTTTCTGAGGACTTTGAGGCCATGATCAGGTTGTTATGATGCTTACAATTGGACATCGCGCGGTGTTGATAGAATGGTAGGATGCTTGCCCATATGTAGGGACAATGAATGACTTGAAGGGAGGTCTTCTCAGGGCGTGGTTTCGAGATTTCAGTATTTTAGTTCCGGCGGAGGAAAGGCACTTGGACTATGAATGGTCCGGTTCGGATTGATAAAGTAGTAAACTTGGTGCTATTGAGCAAGGTGGAGTATTCACCTGTGTTGTGGTATCGTCGTTTGATCGAATAAGATATGTTAAATTCGCCGGTGTTATAGCTCTTAGGTCGCATGGGGTTAGAGTGCTGTGAAACGATGTTGAAGAAGCGGTTGTCAGAGATCGTGGTGGGTAGTGGTTCAGAATTGAACAGTTACCTCTAATGAAGGCAACTCGAGAAAGATGATCTTCGGAGAGTTCGAAGTTATGGTTATCTGCTGGCTCAAAGAGCTACAAAGAAGGATGTTGAATTAAGGACGCAATTGAGAAGCACGCGATGAAGGAAGATATGTGAAAAGTGATAGGTGGTGGTTCCATTTCTAAAAGGCCAGGCGTAAGGAAAGGAAGTCGGGTAGTTCTTAAAGGAATGAGGTTAACCAAAGTGGGGGAGTCCCACCACCTGTAGTGGGTTGTGGGGTCGTGTCCTCATGGAGTTGCGGATTGTCGGCATATTGGCAAGTTGTTACATCTAAGGGATGGTAATGGAGCATGGCATTCGATAAATGTGTGCGAAGTTGGTCCTATTGGACAAGGGTTAGGCTTTGGAAGATTAAGAATTCGTGCTTAAGGCATAGGCAAGTTGTAAGGGTAGCGACTCAGTCACGTACTCCATTGAAAGGGTGTTCATGTGCTAGGAAAGCCTTGGGGTTGATTGTATTCCGGGCCAGTCAGAGTGGGTGACTCTCAGTAGTGGTCCTAATGAATTCGAAAGTTAGAGAATGCGGTGTTTAAGGGTTTCAGGCAACAACATAATTAAGAATCGAGCTTCTGCAGTATAATCTCTAAGAGGAAGGAAGATGGTTGGAGTGTTTTATGTTATTTCAGCACGCTGGATAGTATCGGAGGAGTGTAGGGAAATAGACTCCAGGTTGTAGAAGATTATCAGGAGGTTGTGAGATGGGTTGCGGGATTTAGGCAGCATGGTCTCGTGAATCAAGGTCACTCGGGATGAGTGAGGGTTGAGCTGCTATGAGTTGAAGGAAGTTACGATTATCTTCGAGGCAATTAAAGATGATTAAAAGGAGAAAGATTGGTTAGCCATGGGTGAAATGTCACAAGTACGGCAGTGATCAGTTCCTTCGGCATGTTTGAGTATGTGTATGGTCTGTGCAGGTATGTGTGGGGCCCGTCGACCGTCGTAACAGATTTCAGTTGGAAGCATTCAAGTGCTATGGACTGTCAGGTGTAGGCGGGTCCCGGAAGGGTTATGGTGGTTCAGACCACTACTTAAGGATTTGCATGTATTGTGATTGTGAGAGCTCACTTGTGTGTTGTTATGGTTCTCATGAATTGAGGTAAGTAAAAGGTTTCAATATGCTGAAGTGTTCACCCTATTAGTGGTTCGGGAGTTATGATGGAAATTCTTGAGCCATCTCATATTGGCATGTTAGGTGTGGTAAGTAGTATGTAATTGGGAGTAAGAATCGAGATTGCGGTTTGGTGTTAACAAGGATGTCATGAACTCAGATGGGCAGGGAAGCTGGTGTTGTCTTCAGTGTCACCTGAGATCGGTGTTTGGTGAAAGAGGCTTTGTATCCTGGTTATGGGTTCTTGATTTGTTATACAACGTTAGTGTGGTCGGTGGTATGGATGTGCAAACTTGTTACCTTGTGTGGAAGGCCGTGGGAGCATGACCGCGAGAAGATTACATAAGTGTGGCATGTAGTCACCTGATTGGTTGAAGATTTGGACCAAGTATAAGGAGATGCAATATTGCTTAATTGAGAATATGTGCCTTAAAGGCGTTTGGTCCAGTTGGTTGTGGATTGTGGAGTATTTGTCCCTGCTATGATGATCTCTCTTGTGTATTATGAGAAAAGGTAGGTTATTACGAACCCAGGCAAGGCTATCAGCCTAGTTCAGTGCGAGCAGAATCAACTTGAATTGAATGAAATGATTTTTAATAAGACTATACACTTCATGCGAGCCAGATGTGTTCATTTTTGTATAGCGCTCCTCAAGGAGGGGTATGGGGATATCAGGTGTTGTCCTGTATTCGTCAAATTCATGTGATACTATGATTGTGCCATGCGTGTGTGAAACGGCTTGATAAATTCTTATGTATTGAGATTTCCGCGTGGCGATGAAGTTAAGTGAGCAGAATGGCTCTTGATATTCAGATTATATATCTCACCTCAGTTGTGCTTGAGTTTTGTGGCATATGGCTCTATCAATCTCCCCAGAATGGTATTATGCACTCAGCAGGCTTGTGATCGATGTCAGTAAATTGTAATAGTGAGCAATTCAGCTCTGTGTATATATTTCTTTATGTAAATTCCATGATGGGATCGGGTGGCACGCCGCCACGGGTATGTTATTTGGGATCGGGCTGCGCACCGCAGCAGTATGATGTTGAGTAAGACTCCTATAGTGATTATTCTTGTATTTTACTTCCTGCTTCTCTGAGGAAAATTCATATTTATAGCGTGAGTCGGGTAGTCCGTTCCTGATGTCGTTTCCTTATGAGTCGTGTTCGAATTGTGGCCTATTGGCGCATTGTGGCATCGTGTGAGACTGTTGGTTATGCCTGGGGTGATTGGTTATCTGAGCAGTTCATACTGGGTGAGACGAGATTTATAAATTTGGGATCGGTGCGATAAGATTATGCGAGTATATTGCAAGGGAGTTGCCATTATTGGTTTGCAATGAGATAACGAACTAAGTTTAGAGAAAAGATTTCAACGTGTGGTTAACTCTGCAGTTGGATAGGAATTTCTACACATTTCCTCCGTTGTGGTGGTATCATCAGCATTATAGCATGATGTATGTCTGTATCTTACAAGGTGCTTTGACAACATCAAATTCGTAGAATTCTGGCTATTAAGGTTCATGGAGCGTCATTGTGGTCAGATGATGGATTATGCGGTGTATGGTGCTGATTCAATAAGGATACGCAGTTGTGTTCTGGTGCCTCGTGTGGTAGTTGATGCGGTGTTCACATATTATAAACAGGCATGGCAGAGAATTTCAAGTGTTGGAATTGGGGTCTGAGTTTATTATATGGATAAAGGAGGATATCTTCAGATTTGATCAAGCTTATGTGCTCAACCGGGTTGTGGTAGCACGGGCAGGTGCACGAGGTGTTAAATTGTGATTCCAGGTAATTCTGGGGCAGTTCCTGGCACGTTCGAGGACAAACATCTGTTTAAGTGGGGGAGAATGTACCGACCCGACCGGTCGTTTTGAGATCCAGCGCGTCGTTCAGTAGTTGGGAGTCATGAACAGCTTCATTTCAGGTATTGTGACTTGTGGGTATTGTCAGAGTTGAAATTTAGGGGGTTCGGGGTTAAATTGAATGGAAAATTCTCATTTCAGAAGCCTTAAGTTGAGGAAATTGAGTAAGACTGGAATTTTGAGTAAACTGTGATGACCCAAAAGGGCATCTTATGTAAACTTAATTATGACTGTGTTCCGAGGCTCTGAAAGCCTCCGTCAATATAACCTCGATGTGCGTGCGCAGCCCGGGCGCGTAGCCGGGAAGCCTTTATGTGGAAACTTGATAAAGAGTTGAATTTATGATAATTAGTTGAATAAAGTTGACTTTGGTCAATATTTTTGATGAACGGACCCGGATCCATGATCCGACGGTCCCGGAAGGTCTGTAGGAAAATATGGGACTTGGGCGTATGCCCGGAATCGAAATCCGAGAAATGAATTTTTAAAGGAAATTGTTTTATGAAAATATTAAAGGCATATGAAAAATGAACCTTGATGTAAAACCTGTGCGGCCGGGCCCGTATTATGATTCCGGAGCCCGGAACAGGTTCAATATGTGTTATTTAAGTTATCTGTGAAATTTGGTAAGAAACGGACTTGATTTGACGGGTTTCGGATCAAAATGAGAAAATTGGAGTTAATGAAGTTTTGAGGATTTTTAAAGAATTTGAAATTTGGCTTGAAATGTGATTTTATGTTCCCGAGGTCCGAATGAAATTCCGAGACCGGGAATAGTTCCGTTATGTCATTTATAACTTGTCTGCAAAATTTGAAGTCATTCCGAGTAGTATAGACCGGTTCGGCGCATTTAAGTGAATTCTAGAACTTCTTAAGTTCTTAAGTTGATTCAATTTGGTTTTGGGATTGAATTTTGAGTAAACGACTTCGGAATCAGAACCCGAAGGTTCCAGCAGGTTCGTATGATGATTTCGAACTTGGGCATATGTCCGGATCGGGATTTGGATAACCCGAGAGCGTTTCGGTGTATATTGTGGAAGTCAGCATTTTTGAAGAAATTTCCTAAGTTTGGCTTGAAGCGCATTTCAATGATATTGATGTCCGTTTGGGATTCCGAGTTTGGGAATAGCTACGTATGGTGATTCTGGAGTTGGGAGCGCGATCGGAAGTGAATTCGGATGTCCGGAGGTCATTTTGAAGTCATTTGGCTAAAGATAGAAATTTGAAGGTTTTTGAGAAGTTTGACCGAGAGTTTGACTTTTTGATATCGGGGTCGGATTCCAATTCCGAAAGTTGGAGCAGGTCCGTAATGTCGAATATGACTTGTGTGCAAAATTTGGGGTCAATCGGACGTGATTTGATAGGTTTCGGCATCGGATGTAGAAGTTGAAATTTCAAAGTTCATAAAGTTTGAATTTTAGTGCGATTCGAGATTTCAGCGTTGTATGATGTGATTTGAGGCCTCGTGCGAGTTCGTATCATGTTTTGGGAGATGTTGGTATAATTGGTTAAGGTCCCGAGGGCCTCGAGTGGATTTCGAGAGGTTAACGGAATGAATTTCGGACAAAAGAAAAAAGGAAAGTTGCAGAAAATTTCTGCAGATTTTGGACAGCAATTAGTGCGCGAGGAGCCTACTTTGGAAGCTTATATATCGAAATCTATAAGGAATCTGAAAATGTGCGAAACTTGAAAGTTGTATCCCTTACAATCTAGTTTTCATAATGTTAAACCATGTATCATTTGGACATTTGTACAGAAATTTAGGATCGGTTGAAGATGGCTGATAGAGCAGTTTCGATAGAATTTTCAGATGCACAGGGCCGACTTTAGAAGCTCATATCTCGGGATATATAAAGAGTTATATGGTGTATAACCTATCAAATTAAAGATCTTTGAGTCTAGTTTCTAAATCCTCAAACCGTTTGTTATTGGATATTTGTATAAAACGTTTTGGGTGTCTTAACAGAAGGTGTTCAACAAGGGAATTTTAATAGGATGTACAACCTGTGCAGCACAAGTGCAAGGTACAACTTGATGAAGCAGGGGCAGATTCTTTAAACTCAAATTTTGGCCATTTCTTTCATTTCTTTCATTTGGCTTGGATGATATTGGAGAGCATTTCAAGGGGGATTTCATCAAGCATCAAAGGTAAGTTTCTTGGACTCAAAAACTCGTTGTATTGTGCATTAAGAACGATTTTAGGTTGAAATCTTTTGTAAAAACAGTAGAAAAATGGTGGTTAGGGCTTGGGTTTAAGAGAAGAAGAATGGGGGAATTGGAGGACCATTTGAGGTCCAATTTTCGTGTTCCTTGTATGGTTAGACTCAGGAAAAAACAAGGAACCTAATGTTGTGGAAATTTTTGACTTTCGAGACGTGGGCCTTAGGGTCGGGTTTTGACCAAATTCGGGATTTTTGGTATTTTTGCTAAATTTTGATTGGGGATTGTTCCTTAGCACATTGTGACACTATGTAATTGATTATTCATAGATTTGGAGCATTTGGAGACCGATTCTCGAGGAAAGGGCATATCGGAGTAGAGTTGAGCCGATTTCGAGGTAAGTAACGGCTTCAACCTTGGAACTGAGGGGCTCAAGACCCCAATGTACATGCTAATTGATGATCGTTACTTTGATACACTCGCCAAGTGATGGGCATAGGAGTGCTGGTTGATTTGATTGTGGCCCGACTTATCCCCAGGCACGGTTTAACTGTTGTTCCACCATGATATCGGTACTGTGAAGGCTATTAATGCGTAGAAACTAAAAGAAACATAACAAGTATAAATGATAAGACTTCATGTCTATATGTGGAGACCGGAAAGGGTCCGTTACTGTTGTTTCTATTGCGAACTTTACTTGTGCATACTCAGTCCTGTTATTATACATGTATTCGTATTCCAGTCTCAGAAATCATTTATTTATCATGCATTGCCATTGTTTGGGCTGTTTACATAATGAGAGTGTTGTGAGGAGACTGGTAATTCTGACTGAGTATGGGCCTAGAGCCAAATGTTGAGATGATATACCCTTCGTGGGCTTGATATATATATAGCGCTTGGGCCATATCCTTGGCGGCCCCTCCGGAGTCTTTACACCCCCAGTGAGCGCACAGTTATTGAGGGATGGATTTCCCTGGACATGGATTTGTCCGAGATATGAGATATTGAGGGATGGATTTCCCTGGACATGGATTTGTCCGAGATATGAGATATAGAGGGATGGATTTCCCTGGCACAGATACTGTTTATGAGATATGGAGGGATGGATTTCCCTGGTACAGATTATGGATGAGTATGATATCCCGGAGATGGATTTCTCCGAAAGGCTGAATTGGCCTGCTCCCTCGGTACTTAGTGACTGAGTCACCACGTCGTACATGTTACGGGATGGATTTCCCTAGGCTAATGGCCAATTATGTGTACCGAGAGGACTACCTGTGAGAGTTGCATGCTGCATACATGACATTTATTTGTTATTCACGGATTGTGACTAAGTTCTAGGGTCATTTACATAACATGATTGCCACTGATATTCTCGGTTATTTCTGAAACATTCATTACCTGAATTGTTATTTACGGAGGTTGAGTTCGTCACTACCTCCTCAGATCGTAGGTTATTTTCGTTACTTACCTGCACACTGTGTGTGCAGATCCAGGTGCACCGAGAATTGGCGTGGATCGGTGATAGCAGCTTATCTCTCAAAGCCGACGAGGTAGCAGCTGGCATTCGTTGTCCCGTCCCTCTTTTCCTTATTTTTCCTCCTGTATTAGATATTGGAAACTTAAAACTTCAGTATTATTTCTCAGTTGTATTGATGTTAGTAGCTCATGACTGCGTGACTCTAGATCCTAGATTGATTGTTGGAGCTTATTTCTTCTGTTAGACTATTTTTTAACTGATTAAAAACTTTCGTATTGCTATGAGTTGAGCAAAAAAAAAAAGAGTAAATTTCTCTAGTAAATGAATTGAGTATTGTTGTAACGGTTGGCTAGCCTGGTTCCACGACAGGCGCCATCATAACCCGGATGCGGGTCGTGACAAAAAACAAGATGAATGATCACTTAATTGGTGAAGACTATGAGCTGTGGGACATAGTTATTGATGGTCCTTTGGCCACCATGAAGAAGACTGCTGAAGAAGTAGATGTGCCAAAGACAAGAGCTGACTGCACCGTTGAGGACTTAAGAAAGTCGGAGAAAAATGCTAAGGCCAAGAAGTGGCTTATGTGTGGACTTGGTCTAGATGAGTACATCAGAATTCAAAGTTGTACCACTGCCAAGGAGATATGGGATACTCGGCAAGTGGCTCATGAAGGAACTGCTCAGGTTAAAAGATCCAAAGGTACACTACTATATTCTCAATATGGGAACTTCTCTATGAAGGAAGGAGAGACCATCCAAGAGATGTACACAAGGTTCACAACTCTGACAAATGAACTAAAATCTCTTGGAAGGACGATTCTTGAAGAAGACAAGGTTGAGAAGATTTTTACAAGGCCTATGAACTTAGAAGGCAGGCAATGAAGATGGATGCTCCCAAGAAGGAAAGAAGTCTGGCACTGAGAATCACTGAGGGAAAAGAACTGGAGGAAGATGAAATGACTATGATCACCAAGGAATTCAAAAATAATCTTATGAGAAAAAAATGCATCTCAAGAGGTGGAAATTACAACAAGGCAAAGGCACTAGAAAAAACCACCAATGAGGGCTGCTACGAATGTGGGAAACAGATCATCACATCAAGAACTTCCCTCAGTGGGAAGTTGAATGGAAAAGAGAAAGGTCTGAACGAAGGAACCGGAAGAAGGAACATGTTCATCCCAAGAAGAAAAAAATATCAACAAAAGTTATGGTTGCTGCTTGGGGAGAAAGTTCAGATGAAGAATCAGATGATGAAGGTTGAGATGAACAAGCACTTATGGCAATTGGTGAATCAGATGAGGAATCTTATGAAGAATCAGAGGTAAGTATATCCCATCTCAAAGACAAGATTAAGTTCTTATCCAAAGAGAAACTCTCTGAATTATTACTTGACTTTATTGATGATTCTGAAGTAATAAATAAGGAGAAGGAACAACTGTCTAAGGAGTGTGTAATGTTAAAAGTAAAGTGTAAAAACCTGGAACTCAGAGTAAGTGAGTGTATGAGTGGAAATACTATTATGAAGAACTGGGTTCATCCACTTGAAACAAATGTCCTAGAGATAAAATCTGAAAATCTAAAACTCAAAGGAACCAGTAAGAAGACAACTGACAACTCTCAACTCATCTTAGAAGAAAATGTAGGTAAATTAAATGATGAGTTGTATAAGAAAGATGAACTGATAAGAGTGTTGAAGGAGGAACTTGGTAAGGTTAAGCATGAACTTGGCAGAACATGCAAATGGAATAAATCCTCCGATGCTTTAACATGGCTACATGAAAATCATAGTAGCAACAAAAGAGGACTTGGCTTTGGGAGTCAATTGCCTAAATGGGATCCCAAAAGCAAGTACCTCACTCTTCCTGAGAAAAGAATCTGTACCCACTCTGGTAAGACTGGTCACTACAAAATTGAATGCAATGCAAAAGAGCAGGCCAGCCAAAAGAATAAAAGTTTTGTTCGAGGGAAAAATTGGTTACCAAATTGGGCTAAAAGGAATTTAATTCATCCTTTTTCTTATAGAAAGGGATCCAAACTAGTTTGGGTTCCTAAGACTAACCCCTGATTTTCTTTTGTAGGTTCAAGTGAAAGTAAGTAGCCAAATATGGTACATGGATAGTGGCTGCTCAAAACACATGACTGGAAACAAGGAACAATTCCTTTCACTTGAGAACCTCAAAGGTGGAAATGTCTCCTTTAGAAATGGAAAAAAGGTGAAATCATTGGGGTTGGTAAGGTAGGTAAGGATGACACACGTTCCATTGAGAATGTTTTCCTGATAGATGGCTTGAAATATAGCCTGATCAGTGTGTCACAACTGTGTGACAGAGGTAACCTGGTAGCATTCACTTCTACAAAATGATTTGTAATAAATCTTATCACTGACAAGATTGTTTTGAAGGGAAAAAGAGTGAACAATATTTATATTAAAGATCTGTCCACACTGTCAGAAAATGAATTAACATGCTTGAGTGTGGTGGACAGTGATCCCCTCATTTGGCAGAAAAGACTTGGACATGCAAGTCTAAGTCAACTCAACAAATTAGTCTCAAAGGACTTAGTGATAGGTCTCCCTAACATTAAGTTCAAGGAAGACAAAGTTTGTGAGGCTTGTGCAAGGGGATGAAGGTAAGATCCTCTTTTAAAAGCAAAAAGATGGTAAGTACCACCAGGACGATGGAACTGGTTCATATGGATCTATGTGGTCCTATGAGAACATTAAGCAGAGGTGGTAAAAGATACATATTGGTGCTTGTTGTTGATTATTATAGATTTACCTGGACATTGTTTCTAACATCTAAAGATAAAGCATTTGACATGTTCACTTCTTTTGTTAAAAAATTCAGAAACAATTAGGAAATCAACTTGCATCAATTAGGTTTGATCATGACGCTGAATTTGAAAATGCTAAATTTGATGAATTTTCTGATGAGCACGACATAGATCATAATTTTTCTGCCCCTAGAACTCCACAACAAAATGGAGTGGTTGAAAGAAAGAATAGGACACTTGAAGATATGGCTAGGACTATGCTTCTTTCTAGTAAATTACCTCATAGCTTTTGGGCAGAAGCTATTAATACTGCATGCTATATCATAAATAGGCGCATGACTAGACCACTTGTAGAGAAGACTCCATATGAGTTACTTAAAGGGAGAAAGCCCAATATATCCCACCTTAGGACTTTTGGTTGCAAGTTCTTTGTGCACAACAATGGCAAGCTCAGAAGTGATGAGGGAGTATTCTTGGGATATTCTTATAAAGTTTATAACAAAAGAACTATATGTGTTGAAGAAAGTGTGCATGTGGTTTTTGATGAAACTAACATTCTTTCTGAGATATAGGAACAAGATGAAGAAATTGGGCTGGTAAGAAACTCAGACCAAATTGGAGCAACACTGGAGGAAGGAACATGTGATGGAACAGGTTCATCCATCCCGGACAATTTGTCAGGGGGAACTGAACAACAAGCTAATTTCCAAACCTCATTGGAACCTGTCCCTGATCATGTTCCACAACAACAAGGCACTGTAGGATCTTCAAGAAATAACCAGTTGGTTGTAAAACCAAAGAGATATCAAAGTTCTCACCCCATTAAGAATATTATCACTAATCCAACATCTAGAATTAAAACTAGATATTTTTTGAAAAACCTTTGTGCTTTTGATGATTTTCTATCCTTATTGAACCTAAAAATATTGTTGAAGCTTTGCAGGATGCAGCCTGGGTAAATGCCATGCAAATGAGCTCAACCAATTTGAAAGGAGTCAAATTTGGCATATGGTACGAAGCCCTTAGATAGATCAGTTATTGGCACAAAGTGGGTCTTCAGAAACACACTTGAAGAAGATGGAACAGTTACAAGAAACAAGGCAAGATTGGTGGTTCAAGGATATAGTCAGGAGGAAGGCATAGACTATGATGAAACCTTTGCTCCGGTGGCAAGGTTGGAAGCAATCAGGCTCCTCATAGCCTTTGCTGCTTACATGGAATTCACCTTTTACCGGATGGATGTTAAGAGTGCCTTCCTGAATGTCTATCTAAAGGAAGAAGTGTTTGTCAAGCAACCTCCAGGGTTTGAAAATAAGGAGAATCCTGATCATGTGTACAAACTTGACAAAACACTGTATGGACTCAAGCAAGCTCCAAGAGCATGTTATGAAAGGATATCAAAATTCTTGCTTGAGCATGACTACAAGAGAGGTAAAATTGATAGTACTTTATTCTTGAAGGAAAAAGGTAAAGATCTTTTGGTAGTGCAGATATATGTAGATGACATAATCTTTGGAGAAACTTCTGAAAAGCTAAGTAAAGAATTTGCTAAACTAACGGGGAGTGAATTTGAAATGATCATGATGGGTGAGCTTAATTTCTCTTTAGGCTTATAAATTAAATAAAATTCAAATGGAACTATGATCCATCAGCAAAAATATGTGAAAATGTTGCTTAAAAGATTTGAAATGGATGATTCAAAAGAAATTGACGCTCCTATTGCAACAACCACAAAACTAGATGTAGATGAACCTGGTTCATCTGTTGATCAAAAATTGTATAGGGGAATAATTGGTTCATTTTTGTATCTTACTGTCAGTAGACCTGACATTGTTTTTCAGCGTAGGGCTTTGTGCAAGATTTCAGGCTAATCCAAAGGAATCTCACTTAACTGTTGTGAAGAGAATCTTGAGATACCTAAAAGACACTAGTGATACCTGTCTTTGGTATCCTAAAGGTAGTAACTTTGATCTTGTGGAATATAATGATGCTGACTATGCAGGTTTTCTCGTAGATAGAAAGAGCACCTCAAGTATGTCACATTTTCTAAGCTCATGTCTTGTGTCTTGGGCTACTAAAAAGCAGAATTCTGTAGATCTATCTACTACTGAGGCTGAGTATGTGGGCGCAGTCTCATGTTGTGCTCAGTTATTATGGATTAAACAACAATTGATGGATTTTGGAATAAAGGTTGGATGTATCCCTATCTTTTGTGATAACACTAGTGCTATATGTATGACAAAGAACACCGTTCATCATAAATGAACAAAGCACATAGATGTTAGACACCATTTTTAAGAGACAACTATGAGAAGGGATTGATCTCTATTGAATTTTGTGCTACTAATAAACATATTGCTGACATCTTTACAAAAGCACTAAGTAGAGAGAATTTTGAAAGGAACAAGTTATAATTAGGGATGATTAAGATCACCTAACTGAACCAGTTCAAAATGTAAATGAAAAAAAATGAAAAAAAAATTTGGCTAGAAATTTTGAGAGTTGTAAATAATAAGATTAATTGTTGCTCAGTCTCATGCTGTAAACATCATACTCTTTTGCCATGATTTGATATGACTCATTGGTTACTAATGATGTTTTTCCTATTGTTGAAAGTTGAGGCTTGATCAAGAGGTTTCTTACATGATGAACCTGGTTCATCAGTGCTGGTTCATCTCACAGGCGAGGTATGTGTTCTCCGCTATACACATCTTAAAATATTAATAGTTAATCATGAGAAGAACTCTACCTAAAAAGAGATCTCTTCAAAATCTAGTCTTTATCCTAATTTTGAACTAGTTACGTCACCTCTTAGAATCCCATCAAAATTAAAAGCCTAGAAAATAGGGTAGCCGTAACCGTCAGAACTGATTAGACTTCTTCTTGACCCAAAATACACCCGTTATATATTAATTATCCATTCCCTTTAAAATCACATCATCATCACTTCTCGAAACCATCATTCACTTCTCTTCTTCAAACCATAACCGTCGAAACCCTTTCATCTCTCTACTCCAAAACTTTGATCCTAATTCCTTTTTCTTCTTCAAATCAAAATCAAAATGGTTTACACTCCACCACCTGACACACCATCTTCGACCTCCTCCTCCACACCTCAATACAATATCACACTTTCGAAATCCAGCTCCACCCCATCTCAATCCCATCCCACCGCCCCTCAACAAAATCACATTCCATCTCCCCCAAGCACCACCGTTCCTCAACCCAAACCTAATCCAGAACCCAGGAGAAAGAGGGTCAAAATGCTTTCCAGGAAAATAGTGGCTACTGGCTATCTCTCTAAAATGTTAAATGCTAAGCTTCAAGCCAGTAAAGTTCGAGAATCAGAAAACTCAAATGACACCTTCAAGTTAGCAACTAAGGGGGAAGCAATTGGTTCATCTGATTCTGACCAGGTATCATCTATTCCAAACACTAGGTCTGAGCCTGAGCCTGAAATTTCTGAAAATAGGTTTGTCTTGATTGGGTTTGTGGGGGATGTGGAGGTACCTGATAGGCAACGACGAGGTGGTAAAAATAAAATTGAGAAAGAAGAGGAGAGAGAGGGAGGCAGGAGTAATGTGAGGGGAACAGGGGAAGAAGCCACACCATTGGCTATCTGTGACACTGAACCACTGGTAGTAGAAGAAATAGCCAAGGAGTTAGGGGGAAGTGACTCAGCCGAGGCTGCTGAGGGGTTAGCAAATCTTGGGAAAGCTACTGATGAATCTGGTTCATCTATTGAGGAAACCTTAGCAGATCTTATGAAGAAGTTATGAGAGATTCATAAACCAAATAAGAAAAGAACTCCCAAGGCTAAGAAGGATGAAATTGCTGGAGCAATTAAGAAGAGAAAAGCCACTACTCTGCTGATTTTGAAACCCCTCTTACAAGAGGAAGAACTACAAGAAGTGCAATTAAGCAGAGTGAGGAGGAGCTACAAAAAGCTTTGAAGGAGAGTAAGACAAAGAGAGCTGAGAAGGGTAAGGAGAAAGTTGCTGAGCCTGTAGAGGCTATTAAGATTGAGGAGATGGACCTGGTCCATCAAGAGGAACAAATGGTAGAAGCTGAGGTTCAGACCCCCAAACCAAAGAAAGCCAAGACTTCTTCCAAGAAGTCTGCATCTGTGTCTGCTGCACCCTCAACTGTTGCCAAGAGAACCAGGTCTACAGTAAAATCAAAGAAAGTTCAGATTGATGAAGAGGAGGATTGGAGTGCTGAAGAATAAGAGGAGTCTGCTGAAGAGAAAGACAATTTGGAAAAGTTTGGGAAGCACACTATTATGAAGGGGAGATTGCTGAAAGATTTAGAGGAATCTGGCATGGTCTATTTAATGGATAAGGTGGAAGTGCAGGGCTAGAAGAACATGGTTCTTCAATTAGATGGAAGGCTGGAAAGAAGTGAAATAGCCGAGTTCATGGCCAATGCAGTAATCAAGGATGGCAGAGTCTCCATTCAGGTGAAGGGGACCAAGATTTATGTTTATGCCATAGAACTAGGAGACGTGCTTGGGATTCCATCTGAAGGCTATGGTGATTACACCAGGCAGAAGTGGCCCAGCTTCGATGGTCTTCCTACTACTCTGCAAATTACCAGGAGGTTTTGTGACAATGCTGAAGAGATTGAACCCAGGGCAGTCTACAAAAGTGAGATGAAGCCTCCTCACAAGGTGGTGTTTGAGTTCATTAACAAGTGTGTACTGCCAAGGCAGGAGAGAAGACACATTTCCAACTACATGGACTTATTTCTCATAGAGTGTCTGTACAGTGGAAAGCAAATCAACTGGCCTTACTTCATCATTCAACTGTTGGACAGGGTGGTAAATGGTTCCAAGGCTCATGCCATTCCATATGGCTTCATCCTCACAACTGTGCTGGCTCACTACAAGGTTCCTCTGAAGAAGGCAGAATGGCCACTGTCAAGGACCACTTTGGCAAAAATACTCTTCTGGCCTGTGACTATGTTGTTAATGTTCCTGACAATGAACCTGGTTCATCCAGAAAGACGCCTATGAATAGCAAAGTCAGAGCACTTGTGCAGGAGGGTGGGGCTAAGGATGCAGAAATGTTTAGGCTGAAGAGCCGCCTGGAAGAGGTTGAATCTGATAGGGATGCTCTCAGAACTAAGCTTGCCAAAGAAAAGGATAAGAAAGACAGAATTCTCAATGATATGCTATCTCTTCTCCAAGCCAAAAGCCCAGCCTCCACCCATTCCCAGCCTTAGTAGTCCAGCATGTCTTTAAACCTCAGTGACCCCAATTAGGGATTTTTTTTTGTTTTCTTTTGCTCATGGTGGTAACTGTTTTTATTTATTTGTGTGGATTGTGGTTGAACAATACTTCTATCAATGAATTTTGCTGTTTTTGCTCTTACTCTTGTTTTATTTTCTTTGATAGTTTTCATTGTTGGTGTACTATTGATGGTTAATCCATGCTTGCACTTGTAGTTTCCCCAGTGGCCATGTGTAATTCTTATATATCTGGGATTTCTAACATTTTGAAACTTTTCGATGATGCCAAAAGGGGAAAGATGTGCTATATTTTGAACATGTAATATTTATAACCTAGTGAACCTGGTTCTTTATGATAAATGCTTAATACTCTAAAAGTGTCAAAGTTGGATTAAAGTGGTTACATGCCTAAGAACAAAGTTTGTCATCATCAAAAAGGGGGAATTTGTTGTCCCAAGAAGCTCAATGGTTTTGAAGATTGACAAATGAACTCAAAGTTGAACCTGGTCCATCACTGGAGACATAGACACATGCAAAGTTAAAGGCACGTGAGGTGCACATGCAAGAGATAAACAAAATCTGTGAAAAGAGATATCTCCTAATCGAAAAGATTGCAAATTGATAAGGAGAATGACTCCTTATTCAGTAAGAACAGAATCAAGATAAGGAAGGATTTAGGGAGTTGAGATTAACTAGAACTCTTCCACCAAAGAAGAGTAGCATCAGATTTCAAGTAAATCTGTTGTTTACTAATCCTATATATTGCTCAGTGTTCTTATTGTACAGGTACGCACAAAGGAAGAAGCTAAGCAAGAATTGAGAGCAAAATTAGCAAGACAATTTTGCAAGCAGTTCGTGTGATAATTAAGTGTGCGACTCTGAAGGTACTTGAACCAGCTAGAAGAACCAGTTTCATCTGTTGTCTTTTAGTCTAGTTTACTTGTAGTAGGTGATTACAACTTGTACCCTTTCAGCTTTATCTAGAAGACTTTGTAATAGGTAATGTGTGTTCAAGTTATAACTAACTTGGAGTTCGTCGCAAATAGCTAGAGGATAGTTTGCCACAAAAAGATTAGAGGTAATACTTAAGTTTACAAAAGAGTTTTTGTAAATGTTGTTTGGCTTATTGATTTAGTGAAGAGTTTGGGAAAATCCTATTGGGAAGTAGGTCGTGGTTTTTTCACCTTTTAAGCCAGGTGTTTTCCACGTAAAATATCTGTGTTCTTTAATTTCTGTATTTTTTATTCTGCAAACTGCAGGAGTCGGAACACATAGAAGAACCTGGTTCTTCTATAACTAGTGCACGTGATAATTGGACTCCACACAAATAAACCCCCTCTTGTGTGGTATTGACGTTTAGAACATCACCTTTTCACCACCGGTTCCTCCACCGTATTAGCTCAAGAACCTCCCCAGTTTATTCATGTCTTCCTTCTTCTTCTAAAGAACCGATGGCAAAAACTTCCAAGTCCGTTTCTCAGAAAGAAGGGACCTCCTTATTGGCCCATATCACTGAATGGGTTTTGAAGATTGACAAGTTGAACCAGGTCCATCAGAGCACACACATCTGAATGGAACAGTTGACACAATAATTGTTTATGCATAGGAAATATCAGTGATTGATGAGTATCAAATAGCTAAAAGGATGTCTCCTAATACGAAAAGCTTGCAAACTGATAAAGAAGATTGAAGTTGATTTCAACAAGGACAGAAATAGAGAAGGAAGTTGAGTCATAGTCGAACTCGTATACCCAGGTAGAGTTGGATCAGAATTGAACCATGTACTCAACAACTGACTCTATAAATACTCAATGTATTACTGCTGAAACAACGATGCACAAAGAAAAAAGTGAATCAAGTTCTGAAAAGCAAAATTTACAGGATATTTTGTAAGCAGAAGTATTGTGCGAAGGCTACAATTCAACTAGAAGAAACAGTTTCATCGTTTGTGTAGTGAGTCTAGTTGATTGTAGTAGGAGTTTTAACATTGTTTCTTTTCAGCTTTCATAGAAGCAATTGTAGGTACACATTGTTCAAGTTAGAGTTAGCTTGAAATCTGTAGAAATTAGCTAGAGGCTAGTTGATACAAAGAGGATTAAAGTTAGTGCTAGGATTACAAAAGAGTTTATTTTGTAAGTCCATTTGGCTCAGAGGTTTTAGTGAAGTGTTTGAGCAAATCCTACTGAGGAGTAGGTCATGGTTTTTTCACCTTTTGAGCCAGGTGTTTTCCACGTAAAAATCTCTGTATCTTTACTTTACTACTTTATTGTTCCGCAACAGTAGAAAGTAGTACACCAAGAAGAACCAAGTTCTTCTTATTAGACATCACTCGAAAATTAGGTACTACACAATTAACTTATATTCTTGTGTATTATTGAAGTCTAAAACATCAATTGGTATCAGAGCAGGTTATCCGTGAAAAGGCTAACACCTTGGAAAATATCAGGATGAGTGCACCACCTGGGAACTGGGAAGGTCAATCAACCGCAAGGCCACCACTCTTCTATGGCCAGTACTATTCTTGGTGGAAAAATATAATGAAGGACCATCTTATTGGAGAGGACTATGAACTATGGGAAATAGTCACTGATGGACCCCTTGCAACAATGAAGAAGACTGTTGAAGGTGTAGATGTACTTAAGACTAGGGCTGACTGCACGACTGAAGATTTGAAGAAATAGGAGAAGAATGCCAATGCCAAGAAGTGGCTAGTATGTGGACTAGGTCCTGATGAATACAGTAGAATCCAAAGCTGCACAACAGCCAAGGAAATCTGGGACACTCTACAAGTAGCTCATGAAGGAACACCTCAAGTTAAAAGATCTAGAGGTACACTACTATACTCTTAGTATGAAAACTTCACTATGAAAGAAAGAGAGACTATTCAGGAGATGTACACAAGGTTTACAACCTTGACTAATGAACTCAAGTCTATTGGAAGAATTATACTTGAAGAAGACAAGGTAGAGAAGATCTTGACAATGGTTTTGCCTATCTCTTGGGAAAGCAAGATCACTGCTATCCAAGAATCCAAAAATATGGCAACCCTTATACTGGATGAGTTAATTGGAAATCTCACTGCTTATGAACTCAGAAGGCAAACCCTGAAGATGGATGCCCCAAAGAAGAAGAGAAATCTAGCACTGGGGATCACTGAAGGAGCAGATCTGGAGGAGGATGAGATGGCCATGATCACCAAAGAATTTAGAAACTTTCTCATGAGGAATAAGGGCATCTCTAGGGGAGGAAACTTTAACAAGGCAAAGGCACACGAAAGGCCAGCTAATGAGGGATGCTACAAGTGTGGAAAAACTGACCATCTCATCAAAAACTGCCCTCAGTGGGAAGTAGAATGGAGGAAGGAGAGATATGAAAGAAAGAACAGAAAGAAGGAACTGGTCCAACTTAAGAAAACCACTACAAAGGCTATGTTTTCTACTTGGGGGGAAAGTTCAGATGAAGAATCAGAAGATGGTGAGACAGAAGATCAGGCTCTCATGGCAATTGGAGAATCTGATGAGGAGACTTATGAAGAACCAGAGGTAAGTATCTCACAACTTAAAACTAAAATAAAGTTTTTATCTAAGGAGAAACTCTCTGAGTTGCTACTTGACTTCATAGATGATTCTGAGGAAACAACCAAAGAGAAGGATCTACTATCTAAAGAGTGTGCAATGCTAAAAGCAGAATGCATGGACCTGGAAATAAGGGTTAGTGAATCTGAAAAGAAAAACACTATCTTGATGAACCATGTCCATCCACTCGAAACTGAAATCCTAGAACTAAATATGAAAACTTAAAGTTAAGACTAGGATCCAGTAAAAAGGTTGTTGATCACTCTCATGCAATGTTATAAGAAGACTTAGGAAAACTAAAGGATAAAATGTATGCCAAGGATGAACAGATAAAATCTCTTAAAGAAGAGCTTGGCAAAGTCAAACATGAATTTGATAGAACACGCAAATGGAATAAGTCTTCTGATGCATTAACTTGGCTTCAAGAGAATCGCAGTAGCAACCGGAGAGGGCTTGGTTTTGGGAGTCAATTGCCTAAGTGGGATCCCAAAAGCAAGTATCTCACTCTCCCTGAAAATAAAATGTTCACCCATTGTGGGAAGACTGGCCACTACAAATATGAGCGTGCTGTAAAAGAGCAGGCCAGTCAGAAAAATGAGAGATTCATTAAAAAGAAGAACTGTCTACCAAACTGGGTCAGAAAAAATCTGATTCATCCATTCTCTCAGAGAAAAGGACCCAAACTAGTTTGGGTTCTTAAAACTAACCCCTGATTTCCTTTTGTAGGTACAAGTGAAGGGAAGCAGCCTAATTTGGTTTTTGGATAGTGGCTGCTCTAAGCATGTGATAGGGAACAAGGAACAATTCCTTTCACTTGAAAACCTCAAAGGAGGAAATGTCTCCTTTGGAAACAGAAAGAAAGGTGAAATTATAGGGGTCGGCAAGGTAGGTAAAGATGACACACGTTCAATTGAACATGTGTACCTGATAGATGTCTTGAAATATAGCATAATCAGCGTGTCACAACTGTGTGACAGAGGTAACCTCGTCGCTTTTACTTCCACAAAATGTTTTGTGATCAATCTGCTTACTGACAAGATTGTTTTGCAGGGAAAGAGAATGAACAATATCTATGTCATTGACTTGTCCACACTGTCTGACAATGAACTCACTTGCCTTAGTGTGTTGGATAATGATCCCTTCCTGTGGCACAAAAGACTTGGTCATGCAAGTCTGACTCAGCTTAACAAGCTAGTCTCTAAGGACTTAGTGGTAGGACTCCCTAACATTAAGTTCAAGGAAAGCAAGGTTTGTGAGGCATTGTTGATACCCAATTTCTCCTCAAACTATTTTCAAACTTGCATATAAGCTTTCAAAATCACTATTTAAAATAATAATCATTCTTCCCCTATTTTCCCTATTTTATTAAATTATTCGCATGTTTATTCAATATTTCATATTTAAATAATTATTCATAAACTATGCTATAAATAATTTCAAAAATGTTTCTAGCTCAATATAGCGTTTATAATCATTCTCTAGCTGTTAAAATTCAATTATTTCACAAATTAGCCAATTGGGTATCATTTAATTTTAATTATAGTAATTTTGCAATTATAGCCCAATTGCATACTTTGTGTTGTTTTAATTCGAAAATTATTCATTTTTATATTTAACATTATTTAATTACTATAATTTCATCTATTTTTAACTCAATTTAATTTTTGTACAATTATTGGCTTTTTATGTAATTATTTATCTATTTTTGGGGTATTTAATATCTAGCCACTTTATTTTAAATCTAGCCTTAATTAAATACCCAACCCAAACCCAATTTTATACCCAAACCCAATTAAAATACCCAACCCAGACCCTAAACCAACCCGGCCCAACCCCCTAATTAATCTGAGCCGTTGATCAAATTAGATCAACGACCTAGATTCAATCTTCCTAAAATATATCTCTCATCTACCCCCTCCCCGACCCCCTCATTTTACAAAGCTCTCTCATCTCTCTATCTCCCGTCTCTCTCTCTCTCTAGTCTCTCTAGAGACTTCTGTCTCTTCGTCTCCGGTGAAGCATCTTCGCCTTCCTCCGCCCATCTCCGACCACCCTCCTTTCGACTACAAGCCTCCATGAGGTCTCCTCTATCTGGCTCAATTCATCTCTGAAGCCCTCGAGGGTTTGGTCCATGCCAACTCGCACCTGGGCTCCTGCTTTGGGTTGTTCCCGGCCTCTCTGGTGGGGTTTTGGACACGGCCACGCCATATCCACCACGATCTTTGAGTTTTACGACAGGTTCTCCGGTTATCTCTGGTTCTCTTATGAAACCCTAATTTCTGCCTAAACCTCTCAAATCTATGGTGTTTTTAAATGATTCAAGCCTGTTTCTTTATGTTTTACACTGTTCTCAACTCAATCTTTAAGAATCTTCAACTTTTAAACGTTCTCACTTCCTTTTAAAAACTAGGGTTTCTCAGAACCCTTTCTATGCCTGTTTAAAGCTAAGTTTTTCTTTGTGTTTGAGTCGATTCATTGCATATCATAACTGATTCTATGACTTCACTAGCTTTTATCTCGTTTATGTTAAAAACCCTAATTCTCCTAGATTTCTATATGTGGTTCTGCGTATCATCATGACTGCTCGTCTCTCTTTGCTTAAGTTTCTGTGATTACCTTGCTTTGAATGTATTCTACTGAGTTTTCTTAGCCTAACTTATGCTTATGACTATCTCGATTGATCAGACTTACCTCTTTCTTCTAGCACTTGTTTAACATGCCTGTTTACTATGCATGAGCATTCCTGTCTATTTATATGGTTGTGACTCTTGTTTGATTGATTCTGGATTCCATACTTACGGGGGTTTGATTGATATACCTTCCTTTAAACCCTCAATTTCTATTCAAATTGATTGATTCTCCTGTGGTACTTTATTTTTATTGTCTATTTCCTTAATTAGAATATTTTTGAACCTAGCCTTAATTGTTTACCCTATTACTTAATGAACTATGATTCTTTCCTTAATTGGTCGTGTACTGATTTTACTTTACCTTATAAGTTATACATTTTACCGTTTGAGTTTTTGAAATCCCTTGACTTAAGGGAACCGTGTCTTAATCTCCATACTAATTGATTCTGACTTCTTTTATTACCATGCTATTGTGATTCGTACCATATTTTCCTGCTCGTTTTTCAACTATAAAAGTCCTAGCTTTTCACAAATACACAGACACACACAAACTTGTGTTCTTCTCTCTTATCAGTACTAATCTAAGATCTCTCTTGTGCTTTTTCTCTCTTCTTTTCTTTACTCGGCGACAGGCATGTGCAAGGGGGAATCAAGTAAGATCTTCTTTCAAAAGTAAGAAAATGGCCAATACCACCAGGTCGTTGGAACTGGTTCATTTGGATCTGTGTGCTACAATGAGAACTCTGAGCAGAGGTGGTAAGAAACATGTGATGGTGTTAGTTGATGATTACTCAAGGTTCGCGTGGACCTTATTTCCACCATCTAAGGATGAAGCATTTGATATGTTTATCACATTTGTTAAGAAAACTCAAAATCAGTTAGGACATCAACTAGCATCAATAAGATCTGTCCATGGGACTAAATTTTAAAATGCTAAGTTTGCTGAGTTCTGTGATGAACATGGTATCAATCACAACTTTTCTGCCCCTAGAACCCCACAGAAAAATGGTGTTGTGGAAAGAAAGAATACAACTCTTGAAGACATGGCAAGAACCATGCTTCTTTCTAGCAAACTCCTACACAACTTCTGGGCAGAAGCAATAAACACTGCTTTCTATATAATCAATAGATGTATGACCAGACCACTGGTAGAGAAGAGTCCCTATGAATTACTCAAAGGAAGAAAGCTCAACATATCCCATCTTAGGGCTTTTGGATGTAAATTTTATGTGCACAATAATGTCAAAGATTCCTTAGGTAAATTTGATCCCAGAAGTGATGAGGGAGTATTCTTGGGATATTCATCACATAGTGAAGCCTATAAAGTGTACAATAAAATAACTATGTGTGTAGAGGAGAGTGTGCATGTTATATTTCATGAAACTAACACTCTTTCTGATAGTCAGGAACCAGAAGATGAGGAGCTTGGACTGGTGAGAAGCAATGAACACATTGAAGCAGCCATGGAAGATGGAACATGTGATGGACCAGGTCTAACTACCCCAAGCAACATGACAGGGGGAACTCAACATGTGAATCCTGGCCCTGATCCTGTTCCACAACAACAAAACAACATGGAACTATCCAGAAGTGAACTATTAGTACTCAAACCACACAGATATCAGAGTTCTCACCCTCTTGAGAACATCATAACAGATTTGTCATCCAAAATCAAAACAAGAGCTTCCTTGAAACATCTGTGTGCGTTTGATGCCTTCCTATCCTTAATCGAACTAAAAAACATTGGTGAAACCCTACAAGATGCTGATTGGGTAAATGCCATGCAAGAGGAGCTGAATCAACTTAAAAGAAGTCAAGTATGACACTTGGTACCCAGGCCACTAGACAGATCAGTGATTGGCACGAAGTGGGTCTTCAATAACAAACTCGATGAGGATGGAACTGTTATAAGAAATAAGGCAAGACTAGTTGTTCAAGGGTATAGTCAAGAAGAAGGAATTGACTATGATGAGACCTTTGATCCTGTGGCACGATTGGAGGCAATCAAACTTCTTATAGCATTTGCTGCACACATGGAATTCACTCTCCATCATANGGTTTTGAAAGCAAAGAGTCACCTGATCATGTATATAAACTTGACAAGGCTCTTTATGGTATCAAACAAGCACCTAGAGCATGGTATGAGAGATTGTCAAAATTCTTGCTGGAACATGGGTACAAACGAGGCAAAATTGACAGTACTTTGTTCCTAAAGGAAAAGGGGAAGGATCTTCTGATTGTGCAAATATATGTTGATGATATCATATTCGGGGCAACTACTGAAAAGCTTAGCAAGGAATTTGCTACACTAATGGGGAGTGAATTTGAAATGAGTATGATGGGTGAGCTAAACTTCTTCTTAGGCTTACAAATCAAGCAAAACCCACATGGAACAATGATTCATCAACAAAAGTATGTGAAATAACTCCTCAAGAAGTTCAAGATGGAAGATTCAAAGGAAATAGACACCCCCATAGCCACAACTACTCAATTGGATGTGGATGAACCTGGTTCATCTGTTGATCAGAAGGTATACAAAGCAATGATTGGGTCTCTACTATATCTCACTGCCAGCAAACCAAATATTGTGTTAAGTGTGGGACTATGTGCTAGGTTTCAGGCATATCCAAAGGAGTCCCACCTCACTACAGTGAAGAGAAATTTGAGATATTTGAAAGGCACCACTTATTTGTGCCTTTGGTATCCTAAAGGTAGTAATTTCGACCTTATAGGATATGCTAATGCTGATTATGCAGGTTTCCTGGTTGACAGGAAAAGTACTTCAGGCATGGCTCACTTCTTGGGCTCTTGCCTTGTGTCTTGGGCCACCAAAAAACAAAATTCAGTAGCTCTGTCTATTGCTGAGGCTGAATATGTGGCTGCAGCCTCTTGTTGTGCCCAGTTTCTTTGGATCAAGCAACAACTCCTGGACTTTGGTATAGATGTGGGATGCATTCCTATTTACTGTGATAACACTAGTGCAATTAGTATGACGAAGAACCCGGTTCATCACAAGAGAACTAAGCACATAGATGTTAGGCACCATTTTCTGAGGGACAACCATGAAAAAGGAATGATCTCAATCGAATTCTGTGCTACTGATCGTCAAATTGCTGATATATTTACCAAAGCACTAAGTAGGGAGCATTATGAGAGAAAAAATCTTGAATTAGGGATGATTAGGATCACAAAATTGAAAAACAAAAACTTAAAAAAAAAAAAAATTATTGCTAGAAATTCAAATTAGGTACTTAATCAAATTAATCATTGCTTAGTATTATGTCTTTATTGCCATACTCTTCTGCCATGTATTAATATGATTCCCTAGTTGCTAATGATGTTTCTCTATTTTTGTCAATTGAGGCAAATAAAGGATTTTACCTGGATAAACCTGGTTTATCCATGCTGGTTCACATAACTGACAAGGTACGTTCTCATCTCCATACATGTATTAATTCAAGTACAGTCATACATGAGCAGGACTTTATCTATTTGTGGTTCAAATTCAATTCTCGTACTTAACCAAATAATGAACCAGTGTCCAGAAGTCCCATTTCACTTGATTAGCCTAGTTTTAGGGGGAAAGTAATTGTCCATTCAATGTCTAATCAATGACAATTCTGAATCGATTAGCATCCCACTTGAGTTAATACTCTTCTATTGTAATCTCCCCAGCCATAAGTTATAAAAGGGCTATCATTATCCATTGTGCATAAAGCAACAGTTGAACCTTGTTCAACTCACTCAACTCATAATCTCTACTGCGTCCTGTCTTTCTTCTCTCTAAGCAATTCAAAATCATGTCGTCACCTCCACCAGCTTCTTTCTGATTCATCTCCAAACAGAGATTATGATGGAGGCAACTATGAATCAAACTCAAATTCACCCTCAGTGTATAGTTCCGAGTCTCCAAAAAAGTTGACAACCCCAGAACACCTTACAATCCCAGAACCCACACTAAACCCTACCCCAACCCCCAAGCCTCGCCGTGTAAAAGTTCTTGCCGCAAATCTGTAGCTTCTGGTTCAAGAGCCAAATTCTTGGAAGAATTATTGCATGCTGAAAAAGGCTCCAAACCAGAATCGTCCAATGAGTTATTCAAATTAGCCAATGAAGATGAAGAACCTAGTTCAACCAGTGTTGAGAAATGTAATTCTGATGCTATCTCTGAAATAAATACTGCTGATCAACGATTTGTGTTGTTGGGGTCTATGGTGGATGTTGAAGTGCCTAAAAGGCAAAGAAAATCTGGGAAAGAGAATTCTCTTGAGATCGAGGGAGATGTAAATATGAGGAGATCGGGAGAGGATGGTACCACACTGGCAATATGTGGTCCCATTCTTGAAAATCTTGAAGAAGATGTCACAATCTTAGGGGGAACTAGTGGAGTTGAGGAAGCTGATGCTGGGTTGGAGAAATTGATGAAAGCAATAGATGAACACGTTTCATCTGGTGAAGAAACTTTGGCTGAAGGACTGAAGAAGTTGGGGGACTCATATAACCCCAAGAAAAGAAGGACTCCAAAGTCCAAGAAGTATAAAGCCTCAGTTCCTTCAAAGAAAAGGAAGGTTGCTGGTTCTGTTGAGGTACTTTTTCCTAAGGTACGTGCTACACGAAATACTGTAAGAGAGAAAGAAGAGAAGTTAGAAAAGGCTCTGCAAGAGGGCAAGAGAAAGAGAGCAGATAAAGGGAAAGCCAACGTTAGAGAGCCTGTCGAGGCTGTTGTGTTAGAAGAGGAGACGTTGGACCTGGTCCAACAAGAGGAGCAGGCTGCTCCAGTTGGAATTGGGACACCCAAGCCCAAAAGGGCTAAGACTTCTTCGAAGAAGTCAGCTATTGTGTCCACCACCACTGCGAGTACTGCTACAAGGACAAGGTCTAAGATAAAATGGGTGAAAAAGTACAAATTGTTGAGAAGGATGAGGATGATGAGTGGAGTGAATAAGAAGAGATGGAGGTTGGTGAAGTGACTACTGACAGAGTTTCCATGTTTGTCAAGAGAAAGATCTTGAAGGGAAAGTTGATGAAGGATTTGGAGGAGCCTGGAATGAGGTATCTACTGGATTTTCTGGCAGCGCAGGGCTGGAAGGACATGATCCTTCGCATGGAAGGTAGGCTGGTCAGGGATGAAGTTGTGGAGTTCATGGGGAATTCCACAGTCATTGGAAGCAGGGTCACCTCCTTGGTCAAAGGAGTTGAAGTCTCCTTTGATGCTCAAGAACTGGGTGTTATTCTAGATATTCCTGCTGAGGGGTATGAAGACTACACAAGGCAGAGATGGCCTTGTTTAGATGGAATGTCCTCAGCACTCAGTATCACCAGATTCTTCTACGACAACGAGAAGGATCTTGAACCCAGGGCTGTGTACAAGAATGAGATGAAGCCTGAGCATAAGCTTTTCTTTGAATTTGTGATCAAATTTATACTGCCAAGACAAGAACGAAGACACATTGCTAATTACATGGATTTGACCCTCATGGAGTGTCTGTACAGAGGCAAGAAGATAAATTGGCCATCGTTCATAATCCATCTCTTGGACAGAGTGGTGAATGGGACTAAAGCTCATGCAATCCCCTATGGCTTTATTCTGACTGCAGTTCTAACTCACTTTGGAGTTCCTGCGAAGAAGGCTGAGATGGCTATTGCCAAAGATTATTTTGGGAAGGACACACTGATGTCTTGTGATTATCTTGTCATTGCTCCAGCAGATGAACCTGGTTCATCTTGGAAGAAACCAGTAAATAGCAAGGTATGAATCTTAGTGTAGGAAAGCGAGTTAAAGGATATGGAGATCCTTCGCTTGAAATCTCGCTTAATTGAGGTGGAAGCTGAGCGTGATGCTCTAAAAGCAGAACTTGCAAAGGAGAAGGAGAAAAACGAAGGTGTTCTACACCAAATGATGTCCCTCCTTCAAACCAAGAACCTAACCTCATCTGCACCCTCCCAGCCTTAGGTCTATCTAGTGCTTCCCAGTTATCTTTCAAGTGTCCAGTTTGGGACAGTGTCTAACTTTTGTGGTTTTAGTTTTTTTTCCTGTTTTGATCGTTTTTGCTTTAATCTGTAGGTATTTGATGTTCAGTATTAAATCAATGAAGTTTGCTGATTTTAAAAATTGTCTCAATTTCTAATTTAGCTTACATTATTGGTTTCTTGTGTTGATTAATCATTTTTGCACTTGCAGTTGCCTAAATTTGGCCATGAGTAAGAATTAAAAATTAGTAAGTATCATTTTGAAACTTTTTGATGATGCCAAAATGGGGAAGATGTGTGCTGGTGTTGTGGTGTTGTGTTTTTTCTTAAAAAATTGATATTTATAATCTAATGAACCCGATTTTCAATGATTAATGCTTAAAAGTATACAAAGTTTTTGAAGTGTATATAGGATAAAAGCACAGAGTTTGTCATCATCAAAAAGGGGGAATTTGTTGGCCCATGTCACTGAACGGGTTTTGAAGATTGACAAGTTGAACCAGGTCCATCAGAGCACACACATATGACCGGAACAGTTGGCACAAGAATTGTTCATGCATAGGAGATATCAGTGATTTCTGAGTATCAAAGAGCTAAAAAGATGTCTCCTAATACGAAAAGATTGCAAACTGATAAAGAAGATTGAAGTTGATTTCAGCAAGGACAGAAATAGAGAAGGAAGTTGAGTCATAGTCGAACTCGTATACCCAGGTAGAGTTGGATCAGAATTGAACCATGTACTCAACAACTGACTCTATAAATATTCAATGTATTACTGCGGAAAAAATGTCGCACAAAGACAAAAGTGAATCAAATTCTGAAAAGCAAAATTCACAGGATATTTTGCAAGCAGAATTATTGTGCGAAGGCTACAGTTCAACTAGAAGAAACAATTTCATCGTTTGTGTAGTGAGTCTAGTTGATTGTAGTAGGAGTTTTAACATTGTTTCTTTTCAGCTTTCATAAAAGCAATTGTAATAGGTACACATTGTTCAAGTTAGAGTTAGCTTGAAATCTATAGAAATTAGCTAGAGGCTAGTTGATACAAAGAGGATTAGAGTTAGTGCTAGGATTACAAAAGAGTTTATTTTGTAAGTCCGTTTGGATCAGAGTTTTTAGTGAAGTGTTTGAGCAAATCCTACTGAGGAGTAGGTCGTGGTTTTTTCACCTTTTGAGCCAGGTGTTTTCCATGTAAAAATCTCTGTGTCTTTACTTTACTGCTTTATTATTCTGCAACAGTAGAAACTAGTACACCAAGAAGAACCAGGTTCTTCTTATTAGACAGCACTCGAAAATTGGGTACTGCACAATTAACTTATATTCTTGTGTAGTATTGAAGTCTAAAACATCACTCCTCCTCTACTTCCCGTCCGGCCGGTGGAAAACCTCCAGCTCTTCATGAGATCGTGCCGAATAACATTTCTTTAAAAAATGACTTTTCAGTCGAAAACCTTCCCGACGTCCCAGCCGTCGTGAGCATGGCTCGACATACATAAAGTTGATTACAAAAAAGCACCTCGATGCTCTGAGAAGACAGTGTAAATGGGAAGAGAAGGTCATGTTGCAAATACCTTCTCGTGAGGAGGACATCACAACCTACATAGAAGGGTTCCTCAGTGTATACACATACCCCTTTACGTTTGGACCCCTCGATCCACTCATGCTTGAATTCTGCCGAATATATCAAGTCACCCTGGGCTAGATTCATCCGTCCTTTTGGCGTATTGTAATAATGATGCGTCTATTTGGTTGAAAAGGTCGGGCTCGACTTCACCCTCAACCACCACATCCGATTAGATCGACCTCACCTTTTTCGAGGTCTGATCAAACTCCAACACCGAACGACTAAGTCCTTCTTTTCCAGTAACGAGATAAGGACCGAGGTTGGATGAGCCGATTCATCTGGGTGAGGACCGTTGATGTTATTCCCAAGGAGTTTCTTCCGTTCTCCGAGAAATGGAACTTCGAACATGAGTGGAAATCTTTGCTTTAGTTTTTCCCACAATTTTTACTAGCTTCGCGTAATATTACTTTCCATTATTCTCAGTTGTCCCGTGGATGCCTAATGCGGTCCTCAACATTGAGGACTGGGTTCAAAAGCTAGTTGCTCTTTAATAATATGAAAAACGCAAGTGGCGGGACGTGTCGAAGGGCAAGTGGGAAGCAAAATAACATGGTTCGTGTTGCAATACTTCTTTCCTTATTAAAAATACCTTTCTTCCTATGACCTAACTCTTCTGTCGCAGGTATTGGCGAGTTCTCTGAGATGAGGCCGCCCCCTCCCAGGGAGGAAAGGGACCTTCGACATCAAATCCAAAGAAGGATAACAAGAGTAAAAGGCCCTCGAAGAGTGAGGATACGCAAACCAAGGCAGAGCCCGCTCAGAGGCGCAAGAAGAGCGTTGTCGTTAACGTGGATATTGACTCTGTCCACCAGTCCACAGACGATGACATTGACGAGGTGGAGGGTTTGACTTCGGTGACTCGAATCATAAATTCTTTCGAGTCTATCAAGCCCGCTAAAACTGAAGCCCCTAGCCTCGAAGAAAGAACTTCAAAAGAAAAAAGGGACGAATGCTCTGTATCACCTGACTTGGTGACTGCTTCTCAAACTTCTAGAAATACTCCAAAGGGAGCGAGCTTCGTAACTCCTCTGCCTAATCTGAGCGCCTCAGTGATCTCCCCGAGGCCGTGACAACAGGTCATTCCCCGTCATTTCGGGCCTTCTCCGAGAATGTTATTAGGGACACTCAGAAACTGAAGACACCTGAGTTAGGCAGAGTCCCGAGTGAAAATAACCCCTTCCAGGGTTGCTTTGCTGGGATCGATGAAGTTGACCTAGCTGATGCAAGTTCAATCTTCGAAGAGGCTAAATGCCTTTGCTCGATTGTAATTTTTAGTGGCGTTGCAATTTCTCCAATGTCATACTTTCTTCTTTTGTCTAATCGATCCTTCTTTTCTATAGGCCTTGGACAAACTTAAGACTGAACTACGTCACTGTGAGGCCGAGTTGCGTAGATCTTCGAACGAGGAGAAAACCCTCAGGCTTCTCTATGGCAAAAAGTAGGAAGAACTGAAGCATCTTCGATTGGAGTTGACCAAAGCCCGTGAATACGAGGACGAGCTAGAGAAACAGGTAACCTCTATTCTAAAAAAATACGGGCTCCCTCTCCCATCTTCGTAGGCTATACTTCAATGCCTCAGCTGTAGCAAATGGTAGAGATGCTGGAGTGTCTTCGTGGTGAGATCGATCAAGTCAACCCTGAGTGCAATAAATGGAAGGCAAAGATGGACATCGTTGCTGCAGCTAAAAATGATGCACTGGAAAAAGTATCGGCCCTCGAGATTCAACTTGGAATGCTCAAGAGATGAACTTGGTTCAGGCTTGCAGAATAACCTAGCTCAAGGCTGGTCTTGCGAAGGCCGAGGCCAAAGTTGTGGAAGTCCGTGCCGAAGCCAGAGAAATACAAACCAAGGGTGATAGGACGACAACCATCTATTTGAAGGATGCTGCCGATGCTCAGATGGAGTTGAGGGGGGATGCAAATTGGGAGAAACGAAGCAATGATTATGCCCGGTGCCGATCCCGGAGGGAGACCCTCGAAGAGGTCCAGGCGAAGGGCTTCAATCTTTTCGAGGAAATAAAGCAAGCTAAGGCAGACGAGGCTGATGCCAAATTTTTCCTTTCCTCCGACGATGATGATGATGTCGAAGATGATGAAGAGGAGGAGGTTGACGAAGAGGCTACCCTCGGGGAAGATGCTGGTTCAGAGGGACTGATAAGTCCAGGGAAAGTTGTTGTCCCGCGGGAGGGAGGGCGG
>ML287046.1:0-32306 GCA_005239495.1 Nicotiana undulata | reverse complement strand
GGGGGGGAATGTCCCCATGGTGTAGGTAGAAGTTTTTCTATATTTTTGTAATTTTTTTTTTGTAGAACTCCTGTGTAATACCTTTGTATATATATAAAAAAGAAAGGAATTTCCTTGATCATTTTTCCTCGCCTTCAATTTTTCTTCAAAGTTTGCTCGATTTTTGATGCTATAACGTTTAAGCATTCGTTCGAATTCGGGGTAGAGTAAACCCTCATGTTTTGTGTTTTGATCAATGATCGATAATAGGTTACCCCTTAAGCTTCGATCTTCGAGCTGAGTTTTAAGTTGGTTTGACGTTAGCTCGGGGTGAAGGACTTTTAAGTCCGAGCTAAATGAGGTATCGGGCACAATGTGCTTCCGTCTTTGACCCTTCGGTTTTAGTGTTGACCCTTAGGCTCTTTTGGGTTGGCCTTTAGGATCTTTTGGGTTGGCCTTTAGGCTCTTTTGGGTTGGACCTTAGGCTCTTTAGTTAGGGCCAATTTGGCCTCTACAATGGCTATAATTCTTCCCTCTTTCTGGCTAAAGACTTAGTAAAAATTTGGTATCATTTAGCACGTATCTTTTGTATTCGTATTCGTTCGATTTTTTGAAGGTTCGATTGATTGGAACCTCATTTGTAATTTTATACGTAAGTATAATCGAATACCTCTTGAGGTTTTTTCGAAGGCTGATATTATCGAAGCCTCCATATTATTCAAGGGCTGATTTTATCGAAGCCCCTTATAATTTTCTTTTGCCGAGGGTAGCCATATTTTTGGATTCCTGAATGGCAGTTATCTTGCTTTCCCAGTTGATACGCAGAACCCTTGTAAAGATTTTCTCAACCTTGTCTTCTTCAAGGATGACTCTTCCAAGAGACTTGAGTTCGTTAGTCAAGGTTGTGAACCTTGTGTACATCTCCCAAATTGTTTCTCCTTCTTTCATAGTGAAGTTTTCATACTGAGAGTATAGCAATGTACCTCTGGACCTCTTCACTTGAGCTGTTCCTTCATGAGCCACTTGTAGAGTATCCCAATAAGGTGATACTTCATTCTATTCTTCCACCAAGAATAGTACTAGCCGTTGAATAGTGGTGGCCTTGCAGTTGATTGACCTTCCCAGTTCCCAGGCGGTGCACTCACATTTGATCTTTTCCTAGGTGTTATCCTTTTCAAGGATAACCTGCTCTGATACCAATTGATGTTTTAGACTTCAATACTGCACAATATTATAAGTTAATTGTGCAGTACCCAATTTTCGAGTGTTGTCTAATAAGAAGAACCTGGTTCTTCTTAGTATACTACTTACTACTGTTTGCGGAATAATAAAGCAGTAATAGTAAAGACACACAGATTTTTACGTGGAAAACACCTGGCTCAAAAGGTGAAAAAAACCACAACCTACTCCTTAGTAGGATTTGCTCAAACTCTTCACTAAAACTCTGAGCCAAAACGGACTTACAAAATAAACTCTTTTGTAATCCTAGGACTAACTCTAATTCTCTTTGTATCAACTAGCCTCTAGCTAATTTCTACAGAATTCAAGCTAACTCTAACTTGATCAGTTTGTACCTATTACAATTGCTTCTATGAAAGCTGATAAGATACAATATTAAAACTCTTACTACAATCAACTAGACTCAATATACAAACAATGAAACTGTTCCTTCTAGTTGAACTGTAGCCTTTGTATCTCACAACAATTCTGCTTGCAAAACCTCTGGAACTTTTGTTTCAGAACTTGATTCACTTTTGCACTTGTGCGTCACCTATTCAGCGGTAGAACTTTTATTATTTATAGAGGCCGTTTGTTGAGTCTATGATACAATTCTGATCCAACTCTTTCTTGGTAGACGAGTTTGATTATAACTCAACTTCCTTCCTCTATTTCTGTCCTTGCTGAAATCAACTTCTGTCTTCTCTATCAATTTACAACCTTTTCGTATTAGGAGACATTCTCTTAGTTCTTTGATATTTATCAATCACTGATATCTCCTAGACTTGTACGATTTGTGATCCAACTGCTTCATTCAGAAGTGTATGCTATGATGGATCTGGTTCAACTGGACGCCTTTTGTCAATCTTCAAAACCCATTTAGTCATATGGGCCAACAAATTCCCCCTTTTTGATGATGACAAACTCTGTGCATTTATCCTGTATACACATCCAACACTTTGTATTTTTGTGAGCATTAATCATCCAGAACCAGGTTCATTAGTTTATAAATATCACTAATTTGAATCACTAATTTGAACAACACATCACACTTTCCCCTTTTGGCATCATCAAAAAGTTGCAAAATGATACTTACCAGTAATTAATTCTTACTCATGGAAAATTTAGGCAACTGCAGATGCAAACATGATTAATCAACACAAGAAACCAATAATGTAAGCTAACTCATAAATAGAGACATTTGTCAAAACACCAAGCTTTCATTGAATTAACATGGTTGATCAACACCAGAACATATTAAATAAAAAACAACCAACACATGAATACGACAAAATTAAAAACTGAAACAAAAAACTAGACACAGTCTCAAACTGGGCACTTGATAAAATAGGAAGGGGTAGTTCTGGAAATTCCTAAGTTTGGGGTGGTGCAGAAGAGGCAGGATTGTTGGTTTGGAGAAGAGACAACATTTCGTGTAAGACACCCTCATTTTTCTCCTTCTCCTGGGCTAATTCAGCTTTGAGAGCATCACACTCACCTTCCACCTCAACTAAGCAAATCTTCAAGCGAAAGATCTCCATATCCTTTTGCTCGATTTCATGCACCAGAGTACGGACCTTGCTGTTGACTGGTTGCTTCCGAGATGAACCAGGTTCATCTGCCGGGGCACTAACAGTGTAATCACATGCAAAGTGTCCTTCCCAAAGAAATCCTTAGCAGTATCCATTTCAACCTTCTTTGTGGGAACTCCAAAATGACCGAGAACTACAGTAAGTATAAATCCATAAGGTATCACATGGGCCTTGATGACATTTACCACCCTGTCCAAAAGCTGAATGATCAGAGATGGCTAATTGATCTGCTTGCCTCTATATAGGCACTCCATGAGTGTTAGATCCATATAGTTGGAAATGTGCCAGAGCTCTTGTCTTGGAGCAGAAATTTAATTACAAACTCAAAGAGCAGCTCGTGTTCAGGCTTCATCTCGCTTTTGTACACTACCCTGGGCTCAGTCTCTTCTTCATTGTCACAAAAGAATCTGGTGATGGTAAGTGTTGAGGCCATTCCATCCAAGCAAGGCCACCTTTGCCTTGTATAATTGTCATATCCCTCAGATGGAATGTCTAGAATGAATCCCAGTTCTTGTGCGTCAAAAGAGACTTCAACTCCCCTGACCAATGATGTAACCCTTCTTCCAATCACAGTTGCATTCCCCATGAATTCCACTACCTCATTTCTGACCAACCTCCCCTCCAAGAGAAGGACCATGTCCTTCCAGCCTTGAGCTTCCAGAAAATCCACTAAGTACCTCATACCCGGCTCCTCCAAGTCTTTCAGTAATTTTCCCTTCAAAATATGTCGCTTGCCAAACATGGAAACTCTGTCAATCGACACTTCTCCAACCTCCTTCTCATCATCTCCACTCCAATCAAGATCATTATCTTTCTCAACAATCTGAACTTTCTTCTTCAACTTTACCTTGGACCGTGTCCTCATAGATGTACCCACGGTGGTAGCAGACATAGGTGTTGACTTCTTTGAGGAAGTCTTATTCAGTTTTGCCTTGGGTGTCTTGACCACCACTGGAGTAACCTCTTCATCCTGTTGGACCAGGTCCAACATCTCATCAACAGCAATAGCCTCAACAGGCTCCCCTACGTTCGCTTTCCCTTTCTGAGCTCGCTTTATTTTGCTCTCTTGAAGAGCTTTTTCCAGCTTCTCCTCTTCTTCACGAACGATATTTCTCGTAGCTTGTACCCTTGGAACAGGTACACCAATAGACTCATCAGTTTTCCTTTTCTTTGAAGCCTTAGACTTAATGGACTTGGGAGTCCTTCTCTTCTTGGGGTTGTATGAGTCCCCTAGTTTCTTAAGTCTCTCAGCCAAGGTTTCTTCCCCAGAAGAAACACGATCATCTATCTCCTTCATAAGTTGTTCTAATCCAGCAACAGCTTCCTCCACTTCATTAGTTCCCCGTATCACTATGACATCATCTTCAAGATTCTTAGGAATGTGGCCACAAATACTAAGTATGGAACCATCCTTCCCAGATCCCCTCACACCTGCATCTCCCTCATTCTCAAGAATTTTCCCAGTATTTCTTGGCCTTCTTGGCACTTCCACATCCACTACAGACCCAACCAGCACAAATCTATTTTCAGAATTTAACACAGAGGTAACTTCAGTATTACCTTTCTTAACACTTGTCGAACCAGGTGCATCGTCCTCATGTGCTGATTTAAATGATTCACTGGATGAATCAGGTGTGGGTTCTTCTTCGGCCTGTAATAGATCTTCCAAGAACTTCGCTCGTGACCCTGAAGCCACATATTTTCGTGCAAGAACCTTGACACAATGGGGTTTTGGGGCTGGGATAGGGTTTGGTGTAGGTTTAAGAGCATCATGGTATTAAAGGGTTTTAGGTGTTTCAGAGGATTCAGAATTGTATACCAGTGGAGAATCAGACTCATATACTCTTTCATCGTAGTCACGATTTTGAGAATCAGATGAAGCAGACGACATTTTTAATTTTTTTTAGAGAAAAGGAAGAAATTGTAAAAGACAGTGGAGATTTGAGTGTTGAATGACTTGAACAGGGTTCGTTTATAGCTTTATTCACTATGAGTAATGATGGCCTATTTATAACTTGTGGCTGGGGTGATTATAACAGACGAGTATTAACATAAGTAGGATACTAATCAATTAAGGACTATCAGTGATTTGACATTGATTAGACCGTTTCTTTCCCCCTAAAACTAGGCAAATTTAATGTGACGAAATTTCTTAAAACTGGTTCATTATTTGGGTAAGTACGAGAATTTGAACTGAACCATAAAAGAATAGAGTCCTACTCATCTATGACTGTAATTGAATTAATACATGTATGTAGATGAAAACGTACCTTGTCAGTCATGTAAACCAGCATGGATGAACTAGGTTCATCCTGTAAAAAACCTTTATTTTGCCTCAATTCACAAATAGAAAAACATCATTAGCAATTAGGGAATCATATTAATACATGGCAGAAGAGTATGACAATAAAGACATAGTGCTGAGCAATGATTAATCAGATTAAGTACCCAATAAAAATTTCTAGCCATAAAATTTCCTCCTTTCCCCTTTTTTTTTTCAATAGGTGATTTTAATCATCCATAATTCAAGCCTGTTTCTCTCAAAATGCCCCCTACTCAATGCTTTGGTAAATATATCAGCAATTTGATGATCAGTGGCACAGAGTTCGATTGAGATCATTCCCTTCTCATAATTATCCCTCAGGAAATGGTGCCTAACATCTATGTGCTTAGTTCTCTTGTGATGAACCGAGTTCTTAGTCATACTAATTGCACTAGTGTTATCATAGTAAATAGGAATGCATCCCACATCTACACCAAATTCCAGGAGTTGTTGCTTAATCCACAACAACTGAGTACAACAAGAGGCTGTAGCCACATATTCAGCCTCGGCAGTAGACAAGGCTACTGAATTTTGTTTCTTGGTAGCCCAAGATACAAGGCAGGAGCCCAAAAAGTGAGCCATGCTTGAGGTACTTTTCTTGTCAACCAGGAAACCTACATAATCAGCATCAGCATATCCTACAAGGTCAAAATTACTACCTTTAGGATACCAAAGGCACAAATCAGTAGTGCCCTTCAAATATCTCAAAATTCTCTTGACTGCAGTGAGATGGGACTCCTTTGGATTGGCTTGAAACCTAGCACATAGTCCCACACTGAACACAATATCAGGTCTACTTGCAGTAAGATATAGTAGAGATCCAATCATCCCTCTGTACTTCTTCTGATCAACGGATAAACCATGTTCATCCACATCTAATTTTGTAACTGTGGCTATTGGGGTATCTATCTCCTTTGAATCTTCCATTTTGAACTTCTTGAGGAGTTCTCTCACATACTTTTGCTGATGAATCATTGTTCCATGTGGAGTTTGTTTGATTTGCAGACCTAAGAAAAAGGTTAGCTCACCCATCATACTCATTTCAAACTCACTCCCCATTAATGTAGAAAATTCCTTGCTGAGCTTCTCAGTTGTTGCCCCAAATATGATATCATCAACATAAATTTGTACAATAAGAAGATCTTTTCCCTTTTCCTTTAAGAACAAAGTACTGTCTATTTTGCCTCGTTTGTACCCATGTTCCAGTAGGAATTTTGACAATCTCTCGTACCAGGCTCTAGGTGCTTGCTTGAGACCATAGAGAGCCTTGTCAAGTTTATATACATTATCAGGTGATTCTTTGCTTTCAAAACCAGGTGGCTATTTTACAGATACTTCTTCCTTCAAATAGCCATTGAGAAAGGTACACTTTACATCCATCTGATGCAAAGTGAATTCCATGTGTGCAGCAAATGCTATAAGAAGTCTGATTGCCTCCAATCTTGCCACAGGGGCAAAGGTCTCATCATAATCAATTCCCTCTTCTTGACTATATCCTTGAACAACCAGTCTTTCCTTGTTTCTTGTAACAATTTCATTCTCATCGAGTTTGTTCCGAAGACCCACTTGGTGCCAATTATTGATCTGTCCAGTGGCCTGGGTACTAAGTGCCATACTTGACTTCTCTCAAATTGATTCAGCTCCTCTTGCATAGCAGTTACCCAGTCAGCATCTTTCATGGCTTCAACAATTTTCTTTGGTTCAATCAAGGATCGAAATGCATCAAACGCACACAGATATTTCACGAAGGATCTAGTTTTGATTCCAGATCTCAGGTCCGTTATGTTGTTCTCAAGAGGGTGAGAATTATGATATCTGTGTTGTTTGAGAACCAATTGTTCACTTCTGGATTGTTCTATTTTGTCTTGTTTCTGTGAACAGGATCAGGGCCAGTATTTTCATGAGAAATTCCCCCTGTCGAGTTGCGGGGTTGTTGGACCTGGTCCATCACCTGTTCCATCTCCCATTGGTGCTTCAATGTAGTCATTGCTCCTCACCAGTCCAAGCTCCTCATCTTCTGGTTACTGTCTCTCAGATAAAGTGTTAGTTTCATCAAAGACAACATGTACACTTTCTTCTACACACATAGTTCTTTTATTGTATATTTTATAAGCTTTTCTATGTGTAGAATATCCCAAGAACACTCCCTCATCACTTCTGGGATCAAATTTTCCTAAAGAATCTTTGCCATTATTATGCACATAACACTTGCATCAAAAAGCCCTAATATGGGATATGTTGGGCTTTCTCCCTTTAAGTAATTCATAGAGAGTTTTCTCTACCAGAGGTCTGGTCATGCATCTGTTGATAATATAACATGCAGTGTTAATTTCTTCTGCCCAGAAGCTGTGAGGTAGTTTTCTTGATAGAAGCATTGTTCTTGCCATGTCTTAAGGAGTCTGTTTTTCCTCTCAACAACCCCATTTTGTTGTGGGGTTCTAGGAGCAGAAAAATTGTGATTCACACTATGTTCATCACAGAACTCAGTGAACTTTGCATTCTCAAACTCAGTACCATGGTCAGATCTAATGGATGCTAGTTGATGACTTAATTGATTCTGAATCTTCTTGACAAATGAGGTGAACATTTCAAATGCTTTATCCTTAGATGCCAAGAATAAGGTCCAAGTGAACCTTGAGAAATCATCTACTAGTACAATAACATATCTCTTTCCACCTCGACTTAGAGTTCTCATGGGACCACAGAAATCCATATGAACCACTTCCAACGGCCTGGTGGTACTGACCATTTTCTTACTTTTGAAAGAAGATCTTACATGCTTCCCTCTTGCACATGCCTCACAAACCTTGTCTTCTTTGAACTTAATATTAGGAAGCCCTAGCACTAAGTCCTTAAGTCCTTAGAGATCAGCTTGTTCAGTTAAGTTAGACTTGCATGGCCAAGTCTTTTGTGCCGCATGAGGGGATCACGGTCCAACACACTAAGGCAAGTGAGTTTGTCAGACAGTGTGGACAAGTCAATGACATAGATATTGTTCATTCTTTTTCCATACAAAACAATCTTATCAGTAAGCAGGTTTATTACAAAACATTTTGTGGAAGTAAAAGCGACAAGGTTACCTCTGTCACACAATTGTGACACACTGATAAGGCTATATTTCAAGCCATCTATCAAATACACATGTTCAATTGAACGTGTTCCATCTTTACCCACCTTGCCGACCCCTATTATTTAACCTTTCTTTCCGTTTCCAAAGGAGAATTTCCTCCTTTGAGGTTTTCAAGTGAAAGGAACCGTTCCTTGTTCCCTGTCATATGCTTAGAGCAGCCACTATCCAAAAACCAAAACTGGTTGCCTCCCTTCACTTGTACCTTCAAAAGAAAACCAGGGGTTAGTTTTAAGAACCCAAACTAGTTTGGGTCCATTTCTATGAGAGAAGGATGAATCAGATTTTTTCTGGCCCAATTTGGTAGCCAATTTTTCTTTTTAATAAATCTCTCATTTTTCTGACTTGCCTTTTCTTTTGCAGAACACTCATTTTTAGAGTGGCCAGTCATCTCTCAATGGGTGCAAATTTCATTTTTAGGGAGAGTGAGATACTTGCTTTTGGGATCCCATCTAGGCAATTGACTCCCAAAACCAAGCCCTCTCCGGTTTCTACTATGATTCTCTTGGAGCCATATTAAAGCATTAGAAGACTTGTTCCACTTACGTGTTCTATCAATTCATGTTTGACTTTGCCAAGTTCTTCTTTAAGAGATCTTATCTGCTCATCTTTGGCATACATTTTGTCTTTTAATTTACCTAAGTCTTCTTCTAACTTCACGTGAGAGTGATCAATTACCTTTTTACTGGATCCTAGTCTTAACTTTACATTTTTAGATTTTAGTTCTAGAATCTCAGTTTCGAGTGGTTGAATGTGGTTCATCAAGATAGTGTTTTTCTTTTCAGATTAACTGACCCTTATTTCCAGGTCCATGCATTTTTCTCTCAACATTGCACACTCTTTAGATAGTTGATCTTTCTCTTAAGTTGTTTCCTCATAATCATTAATGAAGTCAAGTAGCAACTCAGAGAGTTTCTCCTTAGATAGAAACTTTATTTTTGTTTTAAGATGTGAGATACTTACCTGAGGTTCTTCATAAGTCTCCTCATCAAATTCTCCAATTGCCATGAGAGCCTCATATTCTGTCTCATCATCTTCTGATTCTTCATCTGAACTTTCCCCCAAGCAGCAACCATAACCTTTGTAGTAGTTTTCTTGGGTTGGACCAGTTCCTTCTTCCTGTTCTTTCTTTCATATCTCTCCTTCCTCCATTTTACTTCCCACTGGGGGCAGTTCTTAATGAGATGATCAGTTTTTCCACACTTGTAGCATCCCTCATTAGCTGGCCTTTCAGGAGCCTTTACCTTGTTGAAGTTTTCCCCTCTAAAGATGCCTTTCTTCCTCATGAGAAAGTTTTTGAATTCTTTGGTGATCATGGCCATATCATCATCCTCCAGATCTTCTCCATCTGTGATCCTTAGTGCTAGACTCTTTTCTTTCATTGGGGCATCCGTTTTCATGGTCTGCCTTCTAAGTTCATAAGCAGTAAGGTTGCCAATCAACTCATCTAGTCTCAGGGTTGCCATGTTTTTTGATTCCTGAATGGCAGTTATCTTGCTTTCCCAGGAGATAGGCAGAACCCTTGTCAAGATTTTATCAACCTTGTCTTCTTCAAGGATGACTCTTCCAAGAGACTTGAGTTCGTTAGTCAAGGTTGTGAACCTTGTGTACATCTCGTGAATTGTTTCTCCTTCTTTCATAGTGAAGTTTTCATACTGAGAGTATAGCAATGTACCTCCAGACCTCTTCACTTGAGCTGTTCCTTCATGAGCCACTTGTAAAGTATCCCAGATTTCCTTGGCAGTGGTGTAGCTTTGTATTCTGTTGTATTCATCTGGGCCTAGTCCACACACTAGACACTTCTTGGCCTTGGCATTCTTCTCCCATTTCTTCAGATCCTCAGTTGTGCAGTCAGCCCTAGTCTTAAGCACATCTACCCCATTAGCAGTTTTCTTCATTGTTTCAAGTGGTCCATCAGTGACTATGTCCCAGAGTTCATAATCCTCTCCAATAAGTTGATCCTTCATTCTATTCTTCCACCAAGAATAGTACTAGTCGTTGAAGAGTGGTGGCCTTTCAGTTGATTGACCTCCCCAGTTCCCAGGTGGTGCACTCATCTTTGATCTTTTCCTAGGTGTTAGCCTCTTCAAGGATAACCTTCTCTGATACCAATTGATGTTTTAGACTTCAAAACTACACAATATTATAAGTTAATTGTGCAGTACCCAATTTTCGAGTGCTGTCTAATAAGAAGAACCTAGTTCTTCTTAGTATACTACTTACTACTGTTTGCGGAATAATAAAGTAGTAATAGTAAATACACAAAGATTTTTACGTGGAAAACACCTGGCTCAAAAGGTGTAAAAACCACGACCTACTCCTCAGTAGGATTTGCTCAAACTCTTCACTAAAACTTTGAGCCAAAACGGACTTACAAAATAAACTCTTTTGTAATCCTAGGACTAACTCTAATCCTCTTTGTATCAACTAGCCTCTAGCTAATTTCTACAGAATTCAAGCTAACTCTAACTTGATCAGTTTGTACCTATTACTATTGCTTCTATGAAAGCTGATAAGATACAATATTAAAACTCCTACTACAATCAACTAGACCAATATACAAACAATGAAACTGTTCCTTCTAGTTGAACTGTAGCCTTTGCATCTCACAACAATTCTGCTTGCAAAACCTCTGGAACTTTTGTTTCAGAACTTGATTCACTTTTGCACTTGTGCGTCACCTCTTCAGCGGTAATACTTTTATTATTTATAGAGGCCGTTTGTTGAGTCTATGATACAATTCTGATCCAAATCTTCATTGGTAGACGAGTCTGATTATAACTCAACTTCCTTCCTCTATTTCTGTCCTTGCTGAAATCAACTTCTGTCTTCTCTATTAATTTTCAACCTTTTCGTATTAGGAGACATTCTCTTAGTTTTTTGATACTTAGCAATCACTGATATCTCCTAGACTTGTACGATTTGTGATCCAACTACTTTATTCAGAAGTGTATGCTATGATGGAATGGTTCAAGTGGACGCCTTTTGTCAATCTTCAAAACCCATTCAGTGATATTGGCCAACATTGACTATTGACGACAGTCCCCGAGTATTCGGGTGCATTTGGGGTTTTGGCCCTCGAGTCGCCTTATGTAGAAATATAAATGTGAAAATAGTAAACTTCTTTGAGGGACAAAGTGTTTTGATATAATAAGAATGATTCTTAGAATAATGCGTAAATGTTTTGCCATTGGGGGCTCGACTATTCTATATGGACACGGTTAATTTGGTCGTTTGGCCCATTACATCATTCTCCTATCGAGGCCCTTTTTAGCATAGATTGTTTTCTTCGAAACTGCAACCTCCGAGGGTGATGCCCCCCCAGTATTCGAGGTCGATTGAAAAGAAGCCTTTAATACTTGTTGAATTTTCCTTATGTAGCATATAGGTGTTGCCTCGTTAAAAACCTTGCCGGTAAAACCCATTTGGGATAAAACCCGATCTAAGGGAAAAAGAGTGCAACGCATGCTTTAAAACCCAAGGTCTTTGAGCTGAAGGGTGCTTCGATCTCTCCAATAAAACACATGTAAGGTGTTAGTATAAAATATAAATGAAAAGGGGAGAAGTTCATACCTCAGCAACAATAGCGTTCGAGCAATGATATATTCCAATTGTTTGGTAGTTGCTCGCCTTCCATTCTGCTAAGTTTATGGGATCCTTTCCCCCACGACTCCGAGGACATAGTACGGTCTTTCCCAATTGGGGCCTAGTTTCCCTTCATTTGGGTCTCGAGTGTTGAGAGTGACTTTCCTTAGAACTAAGTCCCCGACTCCGAAATAGCGAAGGTTCATCCTTCTGTTATAATACCTCTCGATCCTTTGCTTTTGCACGGCCATTCGAACTAATGTGGCCTCATGTTTCTCATCTAACGGCCCGGGAGAAATGTTCAAGGCTTCGTGGTTTAAATCCTCGGTGGTATGCTGAAACCTGACGCTAGGTTTCCCGACCTCGACTAGGATCAATGCTTTGAACCTCTACACCAAAGGAAACAAGTCTCCCCCATGCTTGACTTTGACGTCGTTCGATATGCCCATAGAACCTCGGGAAATACTTCTCTCCATTTCCCCTTTGCATCATCTAACCTTTTCTTTAAGTTTTGGATGATGGTTTTGTTTGTGGACTCGGCCTGACCATTTGCACTTGGGTGACAAGGCGTCGATAGAATCCTTTTGTGTTATGGTCCTCGAGGAATTCTGTCACTTTTCTGCCGATGAATTGTTTCCCGTTGTCACATACTATTTCGGCAGGTATCCCGAATCGACATACGATGTGGTTCTATATGAAGTCAATGACTTCTTTTTCTCTTATCTTCTCAAAGGCCTGCGCTTCTACCCATTTTGAGAATTAGCCAGTCATAAACAAAATAAACTTAGCTTTACTTGGCGCCGTTGGTAGGGGGCCGACGATGTCCATCCCCAATTTCATGAATGGCCATGGGGAGAGGACCGAATGGAGTTTTTCACCGGGTTGATGGATAATCGATGCATATCTATGACATTTATCACACCTTTGAATGAACTCCTCGGTATCCTTTTCCATGCTATCCCAGTAACACCCTGCTCAGATCACTTTGCGAACCAAAGAGTCGGCACTAGAATGGTTCCTACAAGTGCATTTATGGATTTCTCGTAGCACATAATCAGTGTCCCCTGGTCCCAAGCACACTGCCAGTGTTCTGTCGAAGGTCCTTCTATATAATGTTTTGTTTTCATCGAGTGAGAATCGAGTTGTTTTGGCTCAGAGGGCCCTTGATTCTTTTGGGTCTGAGGGGAGCTTCCCATGCTTCAAGTATTCGACGTACTTATTTCTCCAATCCCATGTTAGACTTGTTGAATTAATTTCTGCATGGCCTTCTTCGATCACCGACCTCGGTAGTTGGACGACAGTTCCCGGGACAATATCATCTTCTTCAACCGATGGCCCACGATGTGCAAATGCATTGACCTCACTATTCTGTTCTTAAGGTAAGTGGACCGGTTTCCATTCCTTAAAGCGATGCAATGTCATGAGAAGTTTGTCTAAGTACCTTTGCATTATATCATCTCGAACCTCTAAGCCCTGTTTACTTGGTTTACTACCAAAAGTGAGTCACACTTGGCCTCGATGATCTTTGCTCCCAAGCTCTTGGCCAGTTCGACACCTGCAATCATGGCCTCATACACGGCCTCATTGTTACTCAATTTAGAAGTTTTGATAGATTTCCTAATGATACTGCTCGTAGGCAGTTTTAGAACAATACCGATCCCGGACCCTTTTACATTCGAGGCACCGTCTGTGAAGAGGGTCCACACCCCCAAAGAGGTACCTGATTTTAGCAAGAGTTCCTTTTCTACTTCGGGTACGAGGGCAGGCGAAAAATCGGCCACGATGTCTGCCAAAATTTGAGACTTGATAGTCGTTCGGGGCTTATATTCGATATCATACCCTCCAAGTTTGATGGCCCATTTATCCAATCGGCCCGATAATTCGGTCTTATGCAAGATATTTCGAAGTGGGTGTGTAGTCAATACACATATAGGATGACATTGAAAATATGGTTTTAATTTCCTAGATGCGCTTATTAATGCAAGACCTAATTTTTCTTAATGCGGGCACCTGGTTTCAGCATCTCTTAGGGTCCAATTTACATAATAGATAGGAAATTGCGCACCTTGATCTTCTCGAACCAACACGCCACTTACCGCCACCTCGGACACAACTAAATACAAGTAGAGTGTTTCATCCTCCTTCGGAGTATGGAGCAAGGGTGGGCTCGATAGATACCATTTTAATTCTTCAAAGGCTTGTTGAAACTCCGGGGTCCATGCGAAGTTGTTCTTCTTCTTGAGTAGGGAAAAGAAATGATGGCTCTGATCTGATGACCTCGAGATAAATCGGCCTCAAGCAGCTATCCGTTCAGTTAGCCGTTGTACGACTTTCACACTGTTTATGAAGGTGATCTCCTCGATGGCTTTGATTTTATCGGGATTGATCTCGATAACTATTCGACACCATGAAACCCAAGAACTTGCCCGAGCCGACTCCAAAAGCGTATTTCTAGGGGTTAAGCTTCATGTTGTATTTTCTTAAGATATCGAATGTCACCTGCAAATGAGTTAAATGGTCCTCTGCGCACAGGGATTTAACTAGAATTTCATAATATAAACTTCCATAGATTTGCGTATTTGATGTTCGAACATCTTATTAACTAGGCGTTGATATGTAGCTCCTGTGTTTTTTAGCCCGAAGGGCATTACGTTATAGAAATATCTACCATACTTCGTGATAAACGAAATATTTTCCTGGTCCTCCGGATTTATTTGAATTTGATTATACCTGGAGTAGGCATCGAGAAAAGTAAGGATCTCGTGGCCGGCCGTAGCATCGATCAAACGATCGATGTTGGTCAACGTGAAAAAATCTTTAGGGCATGCTTTGTTCAAATCTTTGTAGTCTACACACATTCTAAGTTTATTTCCCTTTTCAGGGACTACCACTACGTTAGCTAGCCACTCGGGATATTTTACTTTCCTAATGGATCCTATCTTGAGAAGTTTAATTACCTCATCTTTGATGAATACATGCTTTACCTCGGGCTGAGGTCTCCTCTTTTGCTTCACCGGTTTAAATCTAAGGTTGACACTTAGTCGATTGGTGGTTATCTCCGGTGGGATCCCTATCATATCTGAGTGAAACCAAGAAAATCAATCAATGTTATCGATAAGGAATAAAATGAGTTTTTTCCTGAGTTCGGGGGTTAATCCCGTCCCCAGGTATGTGAGCATGTGATTTTTCACCTACTAAATACTCCAAGATGTTACAATAGGATAAGAATGGAAAATTGTACCTGTACAATTTTCAGATTTAAGGATAAGGTATATTCCTAATAGATGCCACCCTTAGGCTCCCTATATATAGACTAGGTTATATTCTGAAAAGGACACTTCTTGACCACAAATTTTAGAGAGAGATTTTCAGACTTTGCAAGAGAGAATTCATACAAAAACGCACAGATTTTACACAAAGAAATTTTTTCTGAAATTAGTAGGAAATCTGCTCTTAAAAACACATCATCATTTTTTGACAAAAGAACACTGAAAATACTCAAAATGGATGCAGAAACATTAAAAACTTGGTTTTCTTTAGCCTTGGTATTTTGAAAACTGGTTCTAGTTGCTGATTTTTCTGGGTTGTAATTTTCGAGTCAAAATCCTGGGTTTCTTTGCTGAGTTTTCTGGATTTTCCCTTGGGCTGGCTACTGTTTCTTGTTGTTGTGTTTAAGCTCTCTTTTTTTCTGGTTTTCTGACCTTTATTTGGTCATAGTCTTTGCTGATTTTTCTCTATAAAAGGTATGTAACAACTTTGCCTTAATAGAATTTCTATTGAGTTCAAAGATCTATGTTTGATTAGTATTGAAACCTGTTTGATTGGCTGGATTTCCCTGTTAATTTGTAAAGACATGAACATGTGGACTTTGGATGCAAATAGACTATAGTTTAGTCTTGAATATCTGTTAGTTCTGGCCTAAAAACCCGAGTCTCTGTGCTGTGTGTTCAATGCTCTCCATGACTATCTTATTTGCTAAAACTGTCTATGTCTTTAAATGGCATTCAAGGAAGTGAATCTGACCCTCCAATGGTCAGGTTCACTCAAAAATAATGCACAAATCAGTGTTTTGGTTGTTCAAAAATCACTAACAAGGGCGCATGTGCTTGATTTAAATTGTTAAAGTCAAGCCGATTCAAGCTGAAACAACAATAGATTAAGGCTTTTTATTTTTATTTAAATACTGTTTTCGTGTAGTCTTCAAGAAATTTGTATATTTTGTAGTTGAGCAATGATGTAAAAACTGCCCCTATTTCTATAGACTCACTATTTCGTTTATGTTCAGAGTTGTTGTAAACAAAAACTGGACTATTATTATGTTAAGAGTTTCGCTAAATTGCATATAGAAATTTGGGCCAGACTTGTGAAAATGCCCAACAAGTTTAAATGAGGTTGGACTCTAAGTCGTTGGGCTTGGGGAGTATAGAAGCCCAAAATCTTAAGCACTATTTCTTAATTAGTACAATCTTACTTAGTTCCAAAATATGGTTCGTATATCTTGTTTAGGATTCAAATGTCATTAAGTTTTCTCACATAATTCTTATGTTACAACTGAACTAGTGGAAATCCTAATTGTGTTATAAAAACGACTGTCAAAAACTGATTCTATTTTTAGTTCATGAATTCTCTTAAAGTCGCGTATGGAGTTTGAGTCCAATGGACTCTATAACTGCTTGGCCCAGTAGCAGGCCCAGTTCCTAAATCCAAATCGTGTCTTTTTGGACTTATACAATGTTTGGTACATCCTTATAAAATACAAGGGGCAAAAATGCTCAAATTAGTTAATTTTTCATTTAGAATTTTAATTCGGAAATGTGTACAATTGAAATTGTGTTTTAATCTTGAACAATTTGTTTCCTTTACATAATGTGTCAACCTGGAATGTTTACTTTTCTCTCCTCCCCAGTAATTAAACATAGGGCTGGCCCAAAAATGCTAATCACGAAATTGGGCCAGATTTAGCAAATGGCCTAAATTCTTCTCTTTAGACTCGTAAACTTAGAAGACCTTCAACAACATATACTTTATAGGCCAAACATACCTCTTTCACTCTTAGACTAGTACTACAAACGACATAGAATAACAAATGAATAATAGTTTTGGTTCAAATAAGAAATTAAATCATCATGACCATAATCATGATTACATAATCTACATTCGGGTTTGCAACTTATGCTACTTGACCAAAACTTCAAACTATAATAAAAATCAACACGTTGTAAATTGCGGGTGCATTTCATGTGGCGAGTTTGCAATGTGTCCAAAAACAACAAGGGCACGCCATCATGACTTATTTCAGAATAATCCATAAATATTAAAAGAGGCTAAAAGTAAAAGGACTAAAATGCACAATAGGTTTAAAATATGTAAATAATTAGTCAATTAGGACAAAAATCAATAGCTAAGAGACCGTGCTAGAACCACGGATTTCGGGAGTGCCTAACACCTTCTCCCGGGTTAACAGAATTCCTTACTCAGATTTCTGGTTCGCAGACATTTTAAACAGAGTCAAAAACTTCCTTGGTTTGGGATATCAAAATATATGGTGTCCCGGAACACCGTAAAAAATACGGGTGGAGACTCTAAAAATTAATAAAGAATCCAAAAATCGATTTATGTCCCTTAAATTGGAAAAACTCTCTTATCCCACCCTTATCGAAAAAAATGAGGTGTGACAGCTCCGGCGACGCCGCTGGGGATCGAACCCAGAATTTGAGTTGTCTGCTCGGGTAAGCCTGGTCTATAACAAAACCCCAGGATTATTTGCATCATGTGCATTTAACTTAGGGGACTCAACACAGGGGTTGGGTCCGTGTAGGACAGGTGAACCCGAAATAAAAGACCATCCTGATGCATCTTATCTGCTATATGTACATTATTTTGTTTCAGCTTGTTTGTTGATCTGCTAAAGAAAAAGAAATAACAGAAAAAACAAGAGTGAAATAGAATAGAAAAATTTATCCGATTTTGAAAACCCCGATATTTAAAAATGTCTCGAAACTCTGCCAAAATTTTTGGAAAAATGGAGAAAATAAAATGTATTTCGAAAAATGAAATGAGTGAGTATCATATTTTTCAATGTTACGTCAGAATTTCCCGAACTACGCATTGTTTGATTCCCACTGATGTGGGATACATAGGCAACCCTCATCGATTCCAACCCTATTTTCGCAAAATCAAAATACAAAATATTGTCATAAATAAAGTTAGGTGATGTCGTTCTTGCCTAAATAGCCAAATATTTCCCAACGGGGCGCCAGAAGGCTGTTTTGCAAGAACAACCACCTATGGTCCTTTTTCAAATTTTTGACCCAATTAGCAAACACAACCCTAAAATATTCCTTCCCGAAGTGCTGAAGGGCCGTATTCGCAAATATGGTCCTTTTTAATTAGTTACAACTTTTTGCAAAAATAACACCTTTTTCTCTTTGGTCAAAATAAATCATGGTTTTGCTTTTTTCTTAACCAATCACTTAAATAAATGTGCAGGATGAGCACTATTGAAAATATCCCTTTCAGAGTTGTAGAGGAAATCCCAATAGGGATCCATATGTGGTGGAGAGACTTGGGGGAGGTCAGTAGAGGTGCCGCAACATAATTGAGGCTCTAATACCATTATGGGATCCAGCGCACAACGTGTTTCACTTCTCATATTTTTAATTGACCCCCACACTAGAAGAGATAGCGGGATATGCTGGCCTTAGTTGGAATCTCAAAAGTCGGTACCCAGTGGCATCCAGAGCTGTAACTCCTCACAAATCCTGGACCTTCTGAGAATCAGTCGGGAAGTCAAATATGAGAATTCATCTGAGGGATTCTTCACATTCTACTTCCTCTACCATCGTTATGGGGACCCTCGTTGTTTTGAGGATGTAAATATCGGTTTAACCCACCACAGGAATCAAAGCAAATGGGAGGCGTGCCGGGGATTGGCCTTTGTGGTAGCCTTCTTGGGTACCCTAATATGCCCGATGAGCGATGGATATATAGATTTGGGACTCGCGGGAGTAGCTGACTTCACGATAAAAAAGGCTAATTGCACTCTTGTACCAATGATCTTAGCAGAAATCTACCGTGCCCTAACTGTTTGCCAATCCGGAGGAAAGTTCTTCGAAGGCTGCAATTTACTCTTACAAATATGGATGATCGAACACCTCTTCCATCGCCCGGGTTATATGAATTATGGTCTGACTGGCCTCAACTATATTGAAGAACATGGATCTCGGGTAGAGGGTCATGAATTCCAAAGGTCACAGAAGCCAGGTTTGCACACTTAAGTTCCTTGACTACCAACCAAATTGAGTGGACATTCGGCTGGCTCCCTATCAGTGAAGTCATCTATATGTTGGCTGAAGTGTGTTATCTTCTATTGATGGGTCTCTGAAGTATTCAGTAGTATGCCCCACACCGGGTCCTACGACAACTAGGAAGACATCAAAATGTTCCGCACGATGAAGATCTAAGTCGATAAGTCATTGAACTGTGTCCAAGAGCTGCCTTCCCAGAGGATAGGGTCCGCCAGATTTGAAATCAATGTAGGTTTCTGGAGCCTCAGACTCGAGTGAGGGATCTGTCTAGAGGTGAGGTAGAGCCCAGATACAACGCTTGGTATGGTATAAGGGGTAGGAATCATCAAGAACTAGAACGGCCTGCCAAAAGACCCCACGTACAATAATTTACTGATGAAGCACGAGAGCATTGTGGTTGGTTGGAAAAAGAGAACAACTACAGGGCTACAATAAGCAAATTGGAAGCCCAGATTAGAGATATTAAATTTGAAAGCAGTTTGCAAGATGCTACAAGTGAGGGGGAGAAAAACAAGTTGGCCAAAGAAAATGAAGCTCTCCGAGCCCAGATTCTAAAGATGAAAATATCTCCTGAAAACCCAGAGAGAAACAGAACAGACGAAAGACTTATAAATAGTCTTAGGCAAAAAGTGTGCAACTATGGGGATGATTTGGACAAGGCCGAGGAGGAATTGGCAAGAACTCGGAAAAAATTGGCAAGAAATGCAAAAGAACGCGCAAAGTTTGTGCAAAAGCTGAAAGGAAAATATGACAGAGAAGTCACAAGCCTGAAAGAAAAGCTAACCACTCTCGAAAAAGAAATGGTTGAGAAAGCAAATAATTTTAAAGCAGAAAGGGAACATTGTCATGCTTTGATGTCTCGATTGGAAGAAGATTTGCAACAGTTGCAAGAGCAGAACCATAAGGCCACCCAGGTTTTAGAAGCTAGATCTCAGCAGATTGGGCGCTTACTCCAGGAAAAGGGCATCATCAGAGAAAGGGTCAGAGAAATTGCTGATTATAGTGTCAAAAAGTGCCATGAGTGCGAGGATATGACCCGATCTACCTTCTTCGATGCAGTGATGATTTTCGTCCGCTAGAAAATGGATTACCTGTATCTCCTCCAAGAAGACATGGCACACAGGCCCGCGGCGAGACCGACTGATGTCCCGCGGGCCCTTGGAGTAGTAGTAGAGGCAATTATGTATTCATGATGTTCTTTTTCGAGTCTGTATTTCAATTTCCTTTTGCAGTCTGTTTAAGTCTACTTTAAGTCCGTTTCATTTTTTAATTTTCAAGAAAGTATGTCGGAGTCTTTGTAATGAAGTAAAATTCAAAGTTTATTTAATGAATGAAAATTTGGAAATCAAAATGCTTCTTTCTTTTGTATTTATCCCTTGAACTGCGCGATGATCTGATTCACGCGGTGTCGTGATACATAGGCAATCCACATAGGATTCGATCATAACCCTAAAAATAGGAAATAATTTAGAAGAGAAAATTTTGAAAAAAAAAGAAGAGCAAAGAAGAAAAAGAAAGTTCAAATCTGAGAGACAACTAAAGCTGGGATGAGACACTCAACCAATACAAGACATGTAGAAAATGTTTAACTGTGTAGGTGCATTACATACCCCTAACGTGCGATTCCCTATGTGTTAAATGCCTCAATCTAATCATTTTGTGGTTTTTCTCCTTAAAAGGTTCTGTTTTTAGGTGGTTGGTTTTTTCGGTAATGTGGCTTCACACCCATACTTCACGAGACCGAAAGGGAGTGTCGGAATGACGTCGAAAAGTCACATGCCAATAATTAACTCTTCCGAGGAAAGCCCAATCTCGGTCATCCCGGCATCTGAGTCAGCCACTGCTGAAGAAAACAGGATATTGCGTTGCCACATGTTGGAGATGTGGGACGCCTGGTCTAATGGTAGAGACCCGCCCAACACCATCCCTGGTTTTCCCGAGTTGGTTCCCAGAATAGGCGGAATCTCCAATATCCCTATAAGTTACCCGGCCACCCCGTTCGGGTACCCAACTATGTGTTGATACCCAATTTTTCCTCAAAATATTTTTAACTTGCATATATACCTTCACAAATCATGCTTTCATAGCAATTGATATTTTTCTATAATTTTTCCCATATTTTTACTAATTTATTTTAATTTATCCAGCATTTTATTTCCAATAATTAATTACAAAATTGCATTACAAATGATTTCAAAAATATTTCTTGATTTAATGTATTATTTTTGGTCCTATTAAGACCAAATTATTTCACGATTAGCCAAATTAGCATTCTTTGGCTATAATTGCAATAACTTTGAAATTATAGCCTAATCATATGTTCTATACTATTTTTTATCAAGTAATTAGTCATTTTATATTTTAAATACTAAGAAATCATTTTAATTTATCTTCTAAGCATCAATTTCATTCTTATACAATTAGTAGCTATTTTTATGAATTGTTTTATTTAATTTAATTAGGTATTTAACAGTTAGCCATCCCTTTTTCAACTATATGCCAAAAATAGCCTAACCCCTAACCCAATTACATTACCCATTAGACCCCCCAAGCCCTAACCTAAGCTATCCGACCCAATTCAGAATTAATCTAGACCGTTGATCAAAATTGATCAACGGTCTAGATTCCTCCTTCCATAATTAAACCTAAAGACTACCCTCTCCCCTCTCTCATTTTCCCCTCACTCACTCAGCCATCTCAACTCTCTCTCTCAACGCTCTCGTCTCTTCAAATCCCTCCGCTAAACCTGGCCCCTTCTCCGGTGGTCGCCTTGCCAGAAAGCATGGTGGTTTCACCACCCACACCCTTATGGCTCACTCCTTAACGTGTGTCACTGCTCTTGAAGCCCTCAAGTAAACCAGAGGCGGTTCACTCACCTCCTATGATCTCATGCCATTTTTTTCGGTCGTCCGAGTAAGATCTTACCACTTTCTGGCTAAAACCGGTGACGTTTGAGTTTTTTTCTCCTCTCTGGGTTCTCTCTTTGAAACCCTAACTTATAAACTTTCTGATTTTTCTAGATCTATAACAAATCTATGCATATTAGGAGTTCTTTTGATGTTTTCCCACAAGACTTTCCTTTTCCCTAAACGATTCTTCGATTTTCAAACTAGGGTTTTTAAAATCCTTTTCAAAACAGTCCTCTTTCTAATTTCTTAGCATTATTTTATGATTTTTACCATGTTTAAACATTACTTTATCTTTTCCCTTTTGTTTGAGTCATTTTGCCCAAATTTCCTGATTTTAATCTGTGATTCTGAGTCTATTTTGCAATAATGTTTTACATGTTCTAGTACGACTGCTGCGCTTTCATGAGTACTTTGTGATTTCTTGTGATATTTGCTCTATGCTTGCTATTAGGGCTTCTGAATCTTCGTTACTTCTGCCTAAGTCATGTTTATTCTGCTAAGTCCTTTAATTATTTGTTGTGATCTATGTGAATCCCTAACTTTATGTGATCAGGGTTTATGAGTTCGCCTAATGTATGTTTATTCCGCGTAAATCAGTACTATTTTCCACCTTGAACCTTCGAACGATTGTGATTAGTACTTTACTGATTTTTACACAATATTGTCTACTGATTTTGAGTATCTCATTCTCCTTGATTGATGCTGATTTCCTGTGATTTGAGTCTCACTCGAGGTTTTCTTGTTGATTTCTAGAATTTCCTACCTTATTTCTATGAATAAGTTTGTCAAATTAATTTACACGTGCTTTCCTTAATTGGAATATTCTGAACTTAGCCTCTATTACATGCCATATACTTTTACTATGCTGAAATTTATTTCCTTATGTGCCTCATATGGTGCCTTTCCCTATGTCTCATGTCTCTTACTAATACCACGTGTAGTCCCTCTTTGAGGAGTGATTACCGGGTATTGTACTGATGTGATCCATATGACAAACAACCTAGGACTCCCCTATCCTTTGTATATAGGTTTAGATTATAATTCTTTCAAAACATTACTTAGATATTAAATATTTCTCAAACTTCTGTGACACATGTGTGCTTGGACTGCGAATCTTTCGAAACTCTTTACTTGTTTAAACATTATTTGCCTATTTGCTACTTGCTTAAATTGACAATGTTGTTTGGCCGGGAACCACAGTTGTGGACTCTGAGGGGTGCCTAACACCTTCCCCTTGGAGTAATTTCAAGCCCTTACCCTTTCTCTGGTTATCTAAATCTTGTTTGTAAATGACCCTAAATAGGTGCCCTAACGCACTTTAATTCATTAGGTGGTGACTCTTCGAATCCTTGCATACCCCTTTTCCCAAAAGGAAACGAGTTATCCCAATAATGTCAAGACCCTGACTAATTCGAAAGTAGGAGTTGAAAAAGGGGGGGCGCGACAGCATGGCGACTCTGCTGGGGATTTTATGGTTTTACCATTTCAAACCACTTTGTGAATGTGTACCTCTTCCCTCTCCCCTTATGTGCAATTAATTGTTTATTTCCTTCAAACATTTAATTTTCCTCAAAAGCAAGATTGACATGTTTCCTTGTTTTCTTTTGTAATCTCTTTTTAAATTATAACTGTTGTATTTACTGCGTTCACAACATGAAAATACATGACTACATGCCTTTACTGCTTATTTATTGCATATGATGCTCAACATCATACTCCACTCATGCCAAAACAAATCCTATAGCAACACTTGATGAGTGGTTGTGCCCTTCCTATTTTATATCACCCCTAAATTCGGAAAGGCTTATTTGCGGTAAAACTAGTCGATCAGCGGTGCAGTCGACGGTTCCGTGCCTTTCCCCCTTGAGTTGTCCGCTCAAGGGTACCAGTCTAAATCCCCGTAGAAACCTTACTCCCTTATACTGTTGCATGCATCATGGTCAAACCTAGCTAGGCTAATGTGTTGTCCGCACAATGGCCTTTAAGACAGCCTCGTCCAAAGTCCACCGGGTTTTCATAAATCCCAACGGACATCATCACATTTTGTGCATTTATTTGGAGAACTAAATGCTTGTATGCTAATGACAAATGTTAAATAGTTAAGTATGGTGCAGGTAAGGGCCTAATCATGTTTATCTTGCATAAATATGAGGCACGAAGTCCCTAGATTCGGCATGGTACCATATTCACCCAAAGCTTCTGAACTGGTGGGAGGATCTTCATTCTAGTGATAAGACACTTGTCAAGAAATACTTGGGTAACCTACCGTCTCTCCTAAACATTCAACCCAACAACATGTTGATCGAGGCTGCCACCTTATTCTAGGATAGCAAAAGAGCCGTCTTTCATTTTGGGGACATTGAAATGACACCATTTCTAGAGGAAATAGGAGGACTGGCAGGGTTAGTCTTGGAAACCCCTGGTTTGTTAGTGCCTGAAAACCGCACAGGCAAAGGTTTCTTGAAAATGATGGGTCTAAAGAAAAAAGCTGAGTTAGAGTGTCTGAAGAAGTCATACATCCCTTTCGAATACTTGTATGAATAGTACGGCCGCAACAAATCATACCGTATCTTCCATGACAAATTCACCATCACATCTTTGGGACACATTCACCGTAGGGTATTCCTCTTCATTGTTTGCTTCCTGGGGTTGATCATGTTTCAAACAAAGAAAGAAAGGATCCACACTAGGTTATCCATGGTAACCAAAACCTTGATGGAAGGAATTGGTGGTCAGACTTTCAGCATCGTCCCTATGATCACTTCAGACATTTATCGAGCCTTAGAACATTGTCAAAGAGGAGTTAAGCACTTCGAAGGTTGCAACATGTTATTACAACTCTGGCTCTTAGAACATCTCCAAAAGGGCCAGTATCGACAAGAATTACTCAAAGGGCATGGGACCACCACATCGTTTTCCACCACCCAAAGCGAATGACATATATTCCCGACAGGTTTGCTCAGCCCGAGACTGCCAAAGAATGGGTAGAGTTCTTCGATAATCTGATTGAGGAGCAGGTACATTGGATGTCTGAGTGGTTTCCAACAGATGAGTTCATTGTCAGGTCTAGGGATGCACCATTCTTGGTACCAATTGGCTTAAGAGGAACATATCCTTACGTTCATCTCCGGGTTATGAGATAAGCGGGCATAAAGCAAATTATACTGAGAGTCGACAAGATGAGCCATTTTCGAGATGACTTTTATGATGATGATACTCCTCACAAGTGCGAAGCCCAACACATGTGGCATTGTAATATCATAATGGAAAAGGACACGATCGAACAAGACAGATACCATGCGGGTTGTACACCTTTCTATGCAGGATGGTTAGAAGACAACTGGGATGGTTTAGGCAGGCCAGGGTTCAGCCGAGGTCACAGGATCATGATGAGAGGGCCGAGGCTCGGGTCAAGTATAATAAACTGCACAAGAGGATCCGTGAATGCAAGAAAGAGCACCGTGAGCTACACGAAACAAACAAAAGGTTGATTGACAAATGGAAAGACATGGCCGTCCATTCCAAAAGAAAGCTGGAATACTTGGAGCGAGTCATAGTCGAGCTGGAGGGTAAAATCATCAAAAGAGTTGAAGACTGTCAAAAGGCTGATGGGAATGAAGGTGGACATCTTGCTAGAGCATATCTGCTGTTAGGACTTCGCGAGCTGGGGAACCTATTTGATGGAATCAAGGATGCCGAGTTTGGGGAAGGTCCTTGTGGGACCAAGTAGGATAGGATTTCTTCTTTCGCTTTATCAATGTAATAAGGCCAATGGTCATTAGTGACTTTACTTCTTTCTTATTATTTAGTGTCATTTTGGATTCGTCTATTGTTACATTAATGAAATGAGGAATCCTGGAATTTAAGTTCTCCAAACCAATTTGTCGCTAGGCCAACCTCGGGCACAACGAGGCTACCAAATTAGGACACGATTTATATTCTCACACTATGTATTTAAATACAATAATATTTTTTATAATCCTCACTGACTTGGTCACCTTTTGTTTTTGTTTTCTTTCCTTTTTATTATTCCCCTCCCCAAAGGTTGGTTCGTGCACTCTGGCATCATCATCATACTACACAAGATCCAGGAGCCCTCCACCCTCTCCTCATCCTAATCCTCCCAAAGGAAAAATCAAAGGCAAGGGGAAAATGGAAGATTTGAGCAACACAACACCAGTTGAACAGGTAGAGGCTGCTGACGGCCAAGGTATTCAAGTTCAGAACGAGGCTATGTCACAGCTAGAGCAAAGGTTGGTAAAGCTTAGAGGAGAGCTTGAGCAGGTCCGAAATTTGGCAAACTTATCATTCGCATTCAGTGTCCCAGATGTCAACCATCCTAACACCCAAAATCCCATACCTCCTCAAAACACCCCAAACAAACAGAATCATCCCGCAACTCATCACCACACCACTCCACCAAAGAATCAAACTCTTCCACCACATTACAATGCTTGCCACACTCCAAGAAATGCTCCACTACTCGTCCCCGAGCCACAAAACTCCACAAATGACCACCTTTACACCCAGGCGCCAGACCATCACAACAACCCCATCTACGTGGAGACTTTTCCACACTGCACCCAACCCATCTCATACACACCTGAGTCTAGTGAAAAGGATTTGCTTATCAAGAATTTGGCTAAAGAACTTAAGAAGCTGACCAGCTGGGTTCAAGGTGTTGAGGAAAGCAAAGGAGTCAAGGGGCTGAACTACGAAGACCTCTGCATACAACCCGATGTCGAACTGCTCGAGGGGTATAAACCTCCTAAGTTTGAGATGTTTGATGGTACAGGTGATCTGAGGGTCTATCTGAGGACCTACTGTGATAAGCTGGTTGGAGTAGGAAAGGATGAAAAGATTCGAATGAAGCTGTTTATGAGGAGCTTAACCAGGGATGCTCTATCTTGGTACATCAACCAAGACCCCAGGAAATGGCCTAATTGGGTGAGAATGGCGTCAGACTTCATGGACCGGTTTAGGTTTAATACGGAGAATGCGCCAGACATGTTCTATATTCAGAAGCTTAAGAAGAAGCCCACAGAAACTTATCACGAGTATGCTACTCGTTGGAGATCTGAAGCTGTTAAAGTCAGGCCCGCCTTAGACGAAGAACAAATGAATAAGTTCTTTGTTCGAGCTCAAGACCACAATACTATGAGCGGCTGATGGTGATAGAGAATCATAAATTCTCTAATATTATCAAACTGGGTAAAAGAATTGAGGAAGGAATTAAAAGCGGTCTTTGAAGCCTTACATGCTACAAATAAGGCCCTACAGTCTGGTGATGTGTCCAAGAAGAGGGATGTGGGAGCCGTGATGGTTGCACAGAAAACAAAATCCCCATTGAAATATCAAACCTACCAAACACCCCCGCTTACATATCAGCCAGCACCTTTACAAACTTGCCAAGCACCCTCGCGCACATACCAATTAGCACCTCCACCAACATATCAGTCATCTCCACCACCTACCTATCATCCTACTTCTCCCGGATATTCCCAGCCCGCTCCTGTTTACCATACCTATAACTCTCAACCATCCCACTATCAATCACCCCCTGCTCGCCAAAAGTTTCATAGACCTCGACCAAATTTTGATCGCAGACCTCCTAAACAATACACTGCCATTGTTGAACCTATCGACCAGCTGTACGAAAAACTGAAAGATGCTGGTTATTTCATTCTCATCCCTGCTGCCAACCCTGCAATCCCTCTTAATGGGTTAATCAAAATAAAACTTGTGCACACCATTCCGGTTTGAAGGGACACACGATTGAGGAATGTCGTTTGCTGAAAGATAAGATACAATCTTTGATTTATAATAAGGTCATTATAACAAAGGAATCCACTCCTAATGTCCGCAACAATCCACTCTCATACCACAAGGGAGGAGGCATCAACATGATCAAGGTAGAAGAAGATTGGGACCCAGAGGGGTCGATTGGGTTGATCATAGAAGGCGATGACCCAAAGAAGACAACGGTTACTCTTAACCCTATCATAGTCCAGATTCAGCAATCCGAAGATGTTGAGATACCTGCATCAGTACCTTTTGAGTTTGAAGAAGCACCACCTGCAAAGACATTTGCGCCATTTGAGGTCAAAGTTATACCATCTGTGAATGCGCCTGCACCATTTGAGGTTGTGGTTATGCCGCCTGCTAAGGCGCATGTTCCGTTCGAAGTAAAGATAGCTGCACCAATCTAAGTGGCGGTGACAACCACGCCACCTTTCTACACCAATGCCTTACCATGGGATTATGTATCCGAGGCAAGAAGGAAGGGCAAGGTCAAGATCAAAGAAGCTACTGCTACACATGGAATGACAAGGACCGGCAGGGTCTATACACCATAAAATTTGGCTGAATCAAGCAAACAAGCTTCCAACATGCCAACCGTCATTGAGATAGGCCCAAATGACCTTTGGAGGAAGGTGCAAGCCAAAGAATACTATGTCATTGATCGATTGAACAAAACCCCATCTCAGATATCCATTCTGTCATTGCTGCAGAATTTAGAGACGCACAGGAATGCTTTGATGAAAGTGCTGAACGAAGCATATGTGCCAAATAACATCACTAGCGGGGAAATGGCCAATATGGTAGGACAAGTTATGGAAAGCCATAAGATAACTTTCCACGAGGACGAGCTGCCTCTTGAAGGGCTAAGTCATAACAAAGCACTGCACATCACTGTGCAATGTGAGGACTACTTCATCACCAGGATTCTGATCGACGGTGGATCCAGCCTTAACATCTGTCCATTGACAACACTTAAGAAATTGGGCAAGGGATTGTACGAGATCAAATAAGGGTCTATGAACGTGAAAGCTTTCAACGGTTCTCAGAGGACAACCATCGGCGAAATCAGCCTTTGTCTGCAAATGGGACCTACGTGGTTCGAAGTTTATTTTCGGGTGATATATATATATCGGCATCCTATAACCTCTTATTAGTACGGTCGTGGCATCAACACGGCATCAGGCAGTGAAATTTGAATGGAATCACTAATAAGTAATCATCCACGAAAATGGAAGCAATCATATTTACAGTCGCCAGACCATTCCAGTGGTCGAAGGTAGAAGGAAGATGGGTGGAGAAACTTACCACCACATTGAACGGGTCAATGAAATAGACAAAGAAAAATGGTGGGATAGTAAAATAGCAAGAATGATGAACTGGAGAGGGTACGAGTCGGGTAAAGGACTCGGCAAGAATCTCCAAGAGATCTCCAAACTGATACAGCTCAAGCGCCATGGCACCACCTTCAGTCTGGGATACAAATATACTTGGGAAGAGTTCAAGAATTGGTCGCCACCCTGACGCGGTCCTTATTACCCCTTGGAGAAGCCAATACCATATCTGGAGCAGACCTTTCAGCAGGCCGATGTTATATGGGGGTCAGAGGAAGAAGAAGCACTTGCAGCATTGAAGAACCTATTCCTGGAAGAGGATGACATGGATTGTTGCATCATTTTCGAGGAGGAAGGGGAGGAAGGCCCTTCCATCTAGGCCGTGAGCAGAGGACCATCTCTTAAGAACTGGACTATCAGAACAGCTAGGGCCTGACGAGTCTCGGGATAGCAAGTCTAAACAAGCATTGTTCTTTTACCAAATGATTTCCTTTTACGCATTTTCTATTCCTGCAATAAGATCTTCAATGTTCAAAACATATGTTCAGTTTATCAAAAGAACTTTTACGCTTTTATGAATCAATATTTATTATTATGATTTTTCTCTCATTACTTTATCTATACTACATTACTATTACTTGTCTTGATGAATCGATGACTGTGACATGCAACGAGACAACACAACAAACGAACATTGATTCAGAAGAAGAAGATTATATACATGATGAAATTGTCAAAGAAGTCGAGGATTTTAAGAACAGACCTAAGTCCAACCTGGACGAGACTGAGGTTATCAACCTGGGGGATTCCGAGAATGTCAAGGAAACTCGTATCAACATTCATTTGTCGCCATCAGAGAAGGAGGAATACATAGAATTCTTGAAAGAGTACGAGGACATATTTGCATGGTCGTACGATGACATGACTGGTCTGAGTACATTCATTGTGGCTCACAAATTACCAACCAATCCAATGTGCCCGCCGGTAAAGAAAAAGCTTAGAAAGTTCAAGCCTGACATGAGTTTGAAAAATTAAGGAAGAAGTTACCAAGCAAATCAACGCCAAGGTTCTCAGGGAAGTTGAGCACTCGATATGGTTAGCCACCATTGTTCCAGTGCCAAAGAAAGATGGGAAGGTCAGAGTCTGTGTCGACTACCGGGATCTCAACCGAGCCAGTCCAAAGGATGATTTCCCGTTGCCAAACATACACATCTTGATCAACAATTGTGCCAAGCATGAACTACAGTCATTCCTGGATTGCTTCGCTGGTTACCATCAAATTTGGATGGATGCGGAAGATGCTGAGAAAATGATTTTCATCATGCCATGGGGAATTTACTACTACAAGATGATGCCATTCGTCCTAAAGAATGCTGGGGCCACCTATATGAGAACTATGGCCATTATTTTCCACGATATGATACATAAAGAGATCGAGGTATATGTGGACGATGTCATTATCAAGTCCAAGAAAGCCACCAACCATATAGCACATTTGAGAAAGTTCTTCGACAGGATGCAAAAGTACAACTTGAAACTAAACCCCGCAAAGTGTGCATTTGGGGTTTCTGCTGGGAAATTGCTCGGGTTCATCGTCAGCTATCGAGGGATAGAACTGGATCCGTCAAAGGTCAAAGCCATACAATTTTTCCACCGCCAAGGAACAAGAAAGATGTGATGAGTTACTTGGGACGCCTTAACTACACCAGTCGGTTCATAGCTCAATCCACGGTCATATGTGGACCAATCTTCAAGATGGTGAAGAAAGATGCTGTGACCAAATGGACTAAGGATTGTCAAAAGGCCTTTGACAGAGTATTTGTCAATACCGCCAGTCTTGGTACCACCTGTGTAACGACCCAGCCGGTCATTTTGTGTGTTGGGACTCTGTTCCCGTAAATGACTCTTTCCATAGCGGCTACTCAAGCCTTATGTCTTGTGTGGGCAGGTAGTTCGAGATTCAGAAGTGTGTTGGCCAGTTCAGGAACACTTGGTTCCTAAAGGCAAGCCTATTTGGCTAATTTTGGTTCCGAGCAACATTTTGAGCAAACGACTTCGGAATCGAGTGCTGACAACTCCAGCAGCTCCGGATGATGATTTTAGACTTGAGCGTATGTTCACCTCACGTTTCTGATGACCCGGGAGTATTTCGGCACCTGAATTGGAATTTAGGATTTCATAAGATTTAGAATTCAGCCTGGATTTGGACCTCATGATATCATGGTCCGAATGGAATTTCGGAACTGGCAATAGTTTTGTATAGTCATTTATGACTTGTCCGCAAAATTTGGGGTCATTCTGAGCAGTATAGACGCGTTCGGCGTATTGGTGAGCCANTAAGGGGTTTTGGAGAGTGATTTATAGTTTGGACGATGTTTTTAGTGTTCTGGGAGCTTGAGCGAGTCCGTCATATGATTTGGGATTGGTTGGTGTAATTTGTCGAGGGCTCGGGTGGGCCCAGGGGTCTCCTAGACCCCAAGCGGGGTAAAAAAACCAGCAATTTCATAGCTGGTGGGAATTTTCTGGTGTGACCGCCCCTGCGGTCCATGAGCCGCATGCACGAGGCTCACACCAGCGTCCAATCCATCGCATAAGCGGCCTTTGTCGCATGAGTGACCTTCCTTCCGTAGGAGCGGACCAGGCTCCGTAGGCGCGACCTCCCCCAGGGCCCAGGCCAATCGCAGGCGCGACCAATTTCATGCAAGTGCGAGTCCGGACCTGCGATCCAAAGTCCGCAGGCGCGACCTCCCCAGGGCCTAGGCCAAATCGCAGGCGCGACCCTTTTCTCGCAGGGGCGGAAACTGCTGAAGCAGTCCTATAAAAGCCCCATTTCGTTATTTTTCTTCCCAAACTCGATTTTCCTCCATTGTTGAGACCCCTAGGAACTCCAGATAAANAAGGCTTGGGAAAAATAGAGGGTTTTGAGAAAATTGAATTTCTGATTTTTGGGCTATTATAGGATGATTAATTTAGTTAATCTTGATCCTTAGGCGACGTATAGCGCATTTCTTCAAGAATCATAATTTTCCGGACGCCGAGGATCGGAGTTGAATATTCCAAGTACGTCAATAATGTGTTTTAAGGGAAATCTTTGATAGATCCTCCTCGATTCCTCCTAAATTGATATAATTAT
>MDKH01124178.1:0-11234 GCA_005239495.1 Nicotiana undulata | reverse complement strand
TTGTAACGGTTGGCTAGCCTGGTTCCACGACAGGCGCCATCACAACCCGGAAATGGGTCGTGATAGCGAGACCCCTCTTCGCACCTGCGTGTCCGCACCTGCGGCTCCCCTTCGGCATGTGCGAGACACCAAAACCAGTAGTGCCTCAACTGGTGCTTATGTTCAAAACCTTCACGTTGAGCATCCGAAACATCCCCGAGGCCCCCGGGACCTCAACCTAACTTATCAACCAGTCCTAATACCTCATCCAAACTAGTCGAGTCTTCAAAACACATCACATAACACCAAAATCACCAATTATACATGGATTCAAGCCTAAGGACTTATGAAATTCCCAAAATCCACAACCGACATCGAAACACATCAAACCTAGTCCGAATGACCTCTAATTTTACACACAGGTTATAAATAACACTACGAACCTGTTTCCACTTCCGCAATCCCATTCCGAGCCCGATATCAAAATTTCACCTATCGGACGGATTCACCGAAATTCTAACTTTCGACAATTCAATACTAAATCTACTACATCCCTCGAATACATATTTCGGACACGCTCACCACCCTAAAATCACTCAACGAAGCTAACAGAGTCGACGTAATTCCATTCTGGACCCGTCTTCACACAGTTCTAACTATAGTGCGATTTCTAAAACTTAAACTCATATATAGGGGCTATGTGTCCCAAAACTCTCCGAAAACCATAACTTAAAACTTCGACAAGTCCTATAAGCAGATACAAACGTGGGGAAAACAGTTATTAGGGGATCGGGGCGCTAACTCTCAAAACAACCGACCGGGTCATTACAATCACTTAGAGTTCGTCCCTCGAGATGTCACAGCTCGAGAGGTGTCGCCCCCGATCTCTTTCTCGACCCTTTCGGGGACTTTCAGTTGCTTCTTCTTCTACGGCTTCCATGGTTCGAGGTATTGCGGAGTCGCGTCTTACTCGGGCCACCAGCTCAGATTTTTCATCTTCTTCCTCGGACTCATCCCTCAACCAATTGAGTAAGTTTGATGGGATTTCTCGGGCCTCAGCCTTTTTTGGCTTGTGCGCTAGCCACTTCCTTAGTCTCTTCTTTTCAGAGTCAAAGGGAATCTGGGCTTTTCTTTTCCCCTTCTCTTTCACCTGTTCTGGAGCATGGGGATCAATGTATGTATCATCATCGGTTGATGGATGCCTCATCTCGACGTCCTTCGAGAAACCTATGAAACAAAAGCATAACAAGTCAGGGACTGAGGACAAAAAGAAATGATATCAAATGCATTAGGGAAAAACTCTTACCATGATTTCGGGCCTCCCATCGACCCTTCAATAGTTCCATCCAAGCCCGCTCAAAGTACAACCTCTGTGAAACAAGGTCCTCGAACCATTCCTTAAGTTCTGAAATTGGGTCCGGCATCTGAGCCACAACTTCCACACCAAAAAACATCAATGAAGAAAGCCAAAAATAACGAGATTAAACCTTTAAAGAGAAGTACTACCTACGTTTTATGTTCCATTTCTCTGGAAATGGCATGTCTTTCGCTGAGATCAGGTCCGAAGTCTTTACTCGAACAAATCGGCCTATCCAACCTCGGTCCCAAAATTTGTCTATGCTAGAGAACAGGTCCATACTGGCCCGGCGAGAGAGCTTGATCAGCCCCCTGATAAGTATGGATTTTGACTACTTATTTGCACCCTTTTACTTTCATTTTAGATCAAAAATGCCTAAATGTATTCCCGAAAACTGAAAAAATATGCTTTCTTGTAGGAGTATTGGAAAATGATCCAAAGAGATGGCATTCAACTCAAGAGGGAGTTATTTTGGACATGGACTAAAACCAAGCAAAATGGGCAATGTGTGGACCGCAGTATTTTGTCTGCGGTTGCAGAACGTGAAGGAATTACGATAGTGCTCCTTTGCAATGTGCGGCCGCAGAAGATGAAGATCAGAGAGTTGGAGTTTCAAGTCCATCAAGAAGTGTGGACCTCACTATTATTGTGCGGCCGCAGAACTCAAGAGTGCAACAACACTCAGAAATGTGCAGTCCGCAGAATCTGAAGAAGTACAGAGGCAATTCAGAATTGTACGACCACAGAAGTCCCTCCTTTCAAGATCAGCTTCAAAAAGCAGACCGCACACAGAATTGTGCGGCCGCAGAACCTCTGAAAGGGAAATTTTGTCCGAAAATTTCAGTTGTGCATAAATAGTCTTTTTTGTCAACATTAAGTTTGAACTTTAGAAAGTAGGGAGCCATTTTTATTTACTGATTTGGGAAATTTTATGATAATTTGTATATTCTACATTGGATTTATATCTCGTTATCAATTAATATAAGTTTAATCTTCTTTTCTTTTTTAATTTCTGCATTTTCATCCATGAGTAGCTAAATTTCTAGCTAAGGTTGTGACCCAACCCTAGTGTGGGTGCCTAATGGGTGTTTGCACGTTGATTGAGTGGGTAATTACGTGTTGATTGCTATATTATACCCCGACCAACGAAACCGCCATAAATCCCAAAGTTCGTTAGGCAACCAACTAGGTGGAAGTCACAACTCTAGATCTTTTTCAAACTTGAAAATCATAACACCAAAAGTATCATTCTCCACTTCCAACCAAGAGGTTGTGAGTTTGAGTCACCCCAAGAGCAAGGTGGGGAGTTCTTGGAGGGAAGGATGCCGAGGGTCTATTGGAAACAGCCTCTCTACCCTTGGGTAGGGGTAAGGCCTGCTGACACACTACCCCAGACCCCACTTGTGGGATTATACTGGGTTGTTGTTGTTGTTGTTGTAGATTTACATTTGCAAAAAATAGCATAAATCTAGAAGTAGATCAAAATAACAAAGTAAGTGGAAGTGCATTTTAGGCATGTTGTACACTTAGTCTGAGTATATACATAATCCTGTCTATGCTCCCTGAAGAATCGACCCCGACCCACGTTGGGTAATTATTATTGCATCGACAATTGCACAACCCCAAAAGGTGGTGTGAACTTGGGCGACATCAACTTTTGGCGCCGTTACCGATGAGCTAAAAATGGTTTTATATATATATTTGATTTTGTGTGAGCCTCAAGAAAATAGACGAGGCCGACCGCCTCATGACAATATTCATGTCCCTCCCCCACCTCCACCAAGAGCGACTCCACAATAGTTGTTGCCAAACGAAGGATACGCAAGAGCCATTGTCCCGCCCCGCATTAGGGCGACCAACTTCCAAATCTCTAATGTCTATGTATATACATAATCCTGTCTGAGTATATACATAATCCTGTCTATGCTCCCTGAAGAATCGACCCCGACCCACGTTGGGTAATTATTATTGCATCGACAACTGCACAACCCCAAAAGGTGGTGTGAACTTGGGCGACATCAACTTTTGGCGCCGTTACCGATGAGCTAAAAATGGTTTTATATATATATTTGATTTTGTGTGAGCCTCAAGAAAATAGACGAGGCCGACCGCCTCATGACAATATTCATGTCCCTCCCCCACCTCCACCAAGAGCGACTTCACAATAGTTGTTGCCAAACGAAGGATACGCAAGAGCCATTGTCCCGCCCCGCATTAGGGCGACCAACTTCCAAATCTCTAATGTTATGCTCACATTGCTAACGCAACGGGAATTCTTCACCGGAGCTCCGAGTGGAAATGCATACAAGCACTTGAAAGGGTTTGCAAACACTTGTTGGGGGAGTAAACAGACCAATGTCTCCGAGGATGCTCTAAGGTTGAGGCTATTTCCCTTCTCTATACAGGGGAAATTCTTGGATTGGTTAAATTGATTGCCAAACCATCCTATCCATACATGGGATGAATTGGCGGAAAAATTCATTGCCAAGTTCTTTTCTCCTAGGCGTATTGGTACTCTTCGAGACGAGATTCTAGTGTTCAAGCAAGAACCCAATGAGCCTTTGCGTGAGATATGGGAGAGGTAACGTACTATGGTTAAAGATTAACCGAATAATGACATGTCTAAGGATATGGTTCAACAAACCTTTATACAGGGGGATCAATACTACCAATTAATGCGTGGTCAACCAACTTGCCGGTGGGAATTTCATGATAACACCATATGCTGAAGCTTGTGAAATCTTAGATGAAATGGCGGATATTTCATCAGCATGGAAAAGTAGAGCTAATGTTTCTCAAGGTGATCCAAATGTGATTCACCTACATAAGGAATTGCATGATCATGGGAAAGCGATTGCCTAGTTGACCACCACAATGAATGAATTAGACAAATTTCAACTTCTACAAGTTCAAGATCCAAAGCAAGTAAACGCAATGGGAGGTGTTAATATGATGGTGAACAAGCGAAGGAAAAAGGGTGAACAAGTGCAAAACCGAGTAGAACAATATGTGCAAGATGATAGTGGGTTTGACCAAGATAAATCATACAATGAGCAAGAGGAGAAAGTGCAATATGTGAACAACTTCCAAGGGCAACGAAAAAACTCTCAAGACCCGAATCAATGACAATGGCGATCTCATGGTAATCAATGATATTGGAACTCAAACCACCTAGGCAATTGGAGTGGTGGTAACAACAATCAAAGTAATTGGAACAATCAAAGCAATCAAGGCAATTGGAGTGGTGGTAGGGACAATCAAGGATATTGGGGAGGTAACAACCAAGGGGGTTGGAATAATAACCAAGGGAATCGGGGGTCGGACTTTCAAAGGACCCCGATGTATCAACAACCAAGCAACCCGTTTCCTTATCCGTCTCATGGGTCTAGTTCTTCCAATAATGAGATGGGGCAAATTGAGAACATGTTCAAGCAAATGATGGAGAAGAATGTCGAATCTAATGCTCAACTAGCCTCTCACAACACTTCAATCCACAATTTGGAAGTTCAATTCGGGTAAATCTCGCAAGCTTTAAGCACTCGACCTAAGGAGGAACTACCTAGTGACACGGTGGTGAACCCGAAGGTTGGGAACAACACGGGACATGCCATGGTCGTAACCACAAGGAGTGAAAAAGGTGGGGATGAAACCACCTCAAGTAAAAAAATAATTGTGGATAATTATCAAGTGATTCGTGAAGTTGAGGTTCCAAACAATGAAGTTCAAGCCAATGACGAAGTGAGAATTGATATTGATATTCATGAAAATTTGGAGGAGACCCAAGAAGAAGTGAACCCATCTTGGGAGCACGTGATTGGCATACCAGAACCGATAGTGCCAAACACTAAGGCACCAATGGCAAGGCTTCCTCCTCCATAGCCTCAAAGGCTTGCCGATAGCGAGAACCAAATCAAGAAGTTTATTGACATAATGCAGAGCTTATCTATTAATGTGCCATTGGTTGAGGCTTTGGACCAAATGCCCGGATATGCAACGTTCATGAAGAATTTGGTGACAAAGAAACAATCAATGAATTGTGAGACTATCAAGATGACACATCAAGTGAGTGCAATTGTGCACTGAATGACTCCGAAATTTTAAGATCTTGATGTTTTCACAATCCCTTGCACTATTGGAAGCGCCAACTTTTCCAAAGCTCTTTATGATCTATGGGCGAGTATCAACTTAATGCCCTACTCGAAGTTCAAAACATTGGGAATTGGGAAACCAAGATCCAAATCTACGAGATTACAAATGGTGGATCATACTATGAAGAGACCATTGGGTATTATTGATGATATGTTCATCCTCCCGGCAGACTTTGTGATTGATTATGAAGTAGAATATGAGGTGCATATTATTATGGGTAGACCTTTCCTTGCTACGGGGAAGGCTCTCGTTGATGTGGAAGCCGGTAAGCTTACCTTTCGGGTGTGTGATGAAAAGGTGGTTTTCCATGTGTGCAAATCTATGAGGCAACCAAATAACAATGAAGTTTGTTCATTTTTGGATTTAGTGACCGAGGTGCTTGTTGGTGATGCTAGTTCCATGATGAATGTTGATGATACTTTGGAGGCCGTATTGCTTAATCATGATGATGATTAAATGGAAGGCTATATGGAATATGTGAATACATTGCAGGGAATAGGGTCGTATACTTATGAGCCCCGCAAATTGTCCTTAGATCTTGAAAACCGAAATACTCCTCCAACAAATCCCTCAATAGAGGAGCCTCCCACTTTGCAGTTAAAACCATTGCCTCCACATCTCAGGTATGAATTTCTTGGCCCTTGTTCTACTTTACTGGTTATTCTTTCCTCTTGTTTGACTAACATGCTGGTAGACTCTACTTTGGCAGTGCTACAAAAGAGGAAGACAGCTATCATATGTTATTTGGTGGACATTCGGGGTATAAACCCCGTCTTTTTCATGCACATGATTATTTTGAAGGAGGAAACCAAACCCTCAGATGAACATCAAAGAATATTAAATGAAGCAATGCAAGAGGTGGTGAAGAAGGAAATCATAAAATGGTTGGATGTCGGGGTTGTTTACCCCATTTTAGATAGCTCGTGGACCTCTCCGGTGCAATGTGCCCCAAAGAAAGGGGGCATGACTGTGGTCACCAATGACAAGAACGAGTTGATTCCCACAAGAACGGTGACCGGGTGGAGAGTGTGTATGGACTATCTCAAGCTCATCAAATTTATACTGAAAGATCATTTCCCACTTCCATCCTTGATCAAATGCTTGATAGGTTAGCCGGCCGAGCTTTCTATTGTTTCCTTGATGGATTTACCGGCTACAATCAAATTCTTATTGCTCCGGAAGACCAAGAAAAGACTACTTTCACATGTCCCTATGGTACGTACGCATTCTCGCAGATGCCATTTGGGTTATGCAATGCACCGACGACCTTTCAACGGTGTATGATGGCTATCTTCACCGACATGGTGGAGGATTTTCTTGAGGTCTTCATGGATGACTTTTTCGTGGCCGAGAATTCTTTCGATGATTTCTTGAAAATTTTGGATAAGCTCTTGGCAAGATGTGAGGAGACAAACTTGGTTTTGAATTGGGATAAATGTCACTGCATGGTCGAGGATGATATTGTCCTCAGCCACAAAATTTCAGAGGGTATTGAGGTCGACAAGGCAAAAATTGAGGTGATATCTAAACTCCCATCCCCTAAATCCGTGAAGGGAGCGAGGAGCTTCTTGGGTCATGCAGGGTTCTATTCAAGGAGTTCTCCAAAGTGGTGAACCCCTTGTGTAAGCTTTTGGATAAGGATGTCAAGTTCCATTTCAACGAGGATTGCATGCAGGCATTTGAATTGCTCAAGTTCAAGTTGACTACTACTCCTATTATCACCGCAATGGATTGGAGCTTGCCTTTCGAGCTCATGTGTGATGCAAGTGATGTGGCGGTTGGAGCAGTTTTGGGGCAATGTATCAATAAAATTTTCAACCGGTCTACTGTGCTAGTAAGACCATGAATGATGCCCAAGTCATTACAGTGACCGAAAAAGAGCTACTTGCTATTGTGCTATGGAGAAGTTCCGCCCGTACTTGATGGGTACAAAGGTGATGGTCCACACCGATCATGCGGAGCTTCGGTACTTAATGAGGAAAGATTCAAAGGCAATGTTAATGCAGTGGGTTCTTCTATTGCAAGAGTTTGATCTAGAAATTCAAGACCGCAAAAGTAGTGAAAACCAAGTGGCAGACCACATGTCTCGTTTGGAGGAGGAGGGGAGGCCACATGACGGACTTGAGACAAATGATTCCTTCCTCGATGAGCAACTTCTAGCCATTTCAATGACCAGGATGTCATGGTTTGCCGACTTAGCAAATTATCTTGTGAGTGGTATTGTACCGAATGCATTTTCTTCAAACCAAAGGAAGAAGCTCAAACGGGATTACCTTGACTATTATTGGGATGAGCCGTATCTCTTCCAGATTGGTACCAATTGTCACGCCCCAACCTCGGGGAGCGCGACCGGCGCTCAACCGAGTGAATCCGGTCGAGAAAGCCTATTAGACCTTTCCTAACCGACTCATTCGTAATCCAAAAAGGGAATGTGTCACTATTTGTTAAACAGGGGAAAGATCATATATATATATATATATATATATATATATATATATATATAAATGTTCCTAGTTCATTTTTCAATACACTCCTTATCCATAGTTAAGTTTCCAAAAATACATAAATTTACAATTTAGTGGGAAAGGATTTTCAAAATACAACGTAATCTAGTGACCAATGCGATACCCATACATAACCCACATAAATGTCTACGGAGCCTCTAATGATAAGAAAGACAATTATGAAAATGTCGGCGACAAGGCCCCGTTTATACCTCAAAATGTGATAACTTATACAAAAGGAGAACTACATAAACCCTGGAAAATATGGGGCTCACCAAGACTACTGTGAGAAGAGAGAGAGAGAGAGAGAGAGAGAGAGAGAGAGAGAGAGAGAGAGCACCACTATCTGCGATCGGCACTATCTGTGATGGAACCACCTACATTTATTCAAAGATGTCGCGCGCCCGAAAAAAGGGACGTTAGTACTGTCGAATAGTACTAGTATGTAAAGGCAAACACAAATCTTAGTAGAATGAACAGTAAAACAAAGAGAAGGAAGTCAAAATAATCAATAAAAGCTCACATAAATTCTAAAGAAACACCAAGTAAGGATCACATTGTTTCCGATTAAATTTTCCATCTTTTTGGGTTGATAATTTTAGTGCCAAGTGCCATAACTAACAATGCTCAGTGTTCTTACACGGATTCCGGTCTCGGCCCGACCGGCCAAGCAATCTCAAGTGAGACATCATCCATATCTACAATTTAGATCAATAAATCCAGCACAAGTGCCACCATGTGTACGGTATGGTGTCTGATCTTTGTCTGATCGGCTAAGCCATTTCACTTGAGACATCACCTCTTTCAATTATTCAACTCATTCCACATTTGTTTCCCATCTTTCATTACCTGGCACAAGCAGCCTCATTTATTAGGTCCCTCTTGTCACTTGGACGCATTTTACAATTAAAATCCTTCCCTTTTCATACATTCAAATAACAGTATCATTCATGTCAATAAGTCCTATCACATAAGGCATGTCACACATAAGGGGAGGGATCTTGGGAAAAAATCATAATCACATGGAGGCCTTTCATACAAATTAGGTTAGCAAGCTTCATTTGACTCTTGACACAAATCATTAACCTTTCTTAACTCATACTCCTCACTTCAAACACCTTTTTAAATAGCATGATGACATGGTAAACATTTAGAACAATTATGGAACATAAATCTTTCAACACAACAATTTAAGGCAACCAATTCTAGTATGATCAACTCAGGAACTTACACCAATTTGTTCGGGCACTAGAGGTTCAATTCCAAGAAGAAAAGAGTTAGTCATACATACCTTAATGGGGTTTTCCCTTAATTCCTACAACAAGTTCCGGAACCCTTAGCACCTTCAAACTATTTAACAATGTAGCACAATTGAACCCATCATTAGGAAATCGATCAGAGATCTAGCTCACTCGAGCATTATATCAAACATGTAACGACCCAGCCGGTCATTTTGTGTGTTGCGACTTCGTCCCCGTAAATGACTCTTTCCATAGCATCTACTCGTGCCTTATGATTTGTGGAGGGCAGGTAGTTCAAGATTCAGAAGTGATTTGGCCAGTTCAGGAACACTTGGTTCCTGAAGGCTAGCCTATTTGGCTAATTTTGGTTCCGAGCAGCATTTTGAGAAAACGACCTCGGAATCGAGTGCTGACAGCTCCAACAGCTTCGGATGATGATTTCGGACTTGAGCGTATGTTCGCCTCGGGTTTCTGATGACCCGGGAGTATTTTGGCACCTGAATTGGAATTCAGGATTTCATAAGATTTAGAATTCAGCTTGGAATTGGACCTCATGATATCATGGTCTTGATGAAATTCCGGAACTGGCAATAGTTTCATATAGTCATTTATGACTTTTTCGCAAAATTTGGGATCATTCTGAGCAGTATAGACTCGTTCGGCGTATTGGTGAGCCATTTGAATTTTGTTGAAATCTTAAGTTTTGAACTAAGGGGTTTTGGAGAGTGATTTCTAGTTTGGATGATGTTTTGAGTGTTCCGAGTGCTCGAGCGAGTCCATCATATGATTTTGGATTGGTTGGTGTAATTTTTCGAGGGCTCGAGTGGGCCCAGGGGTCTCTCGGACCCCAAGCGGGGTCAAAAACCAGCAATTTCATAGCAGGTGGGAGTTTTCTGGTGTGACCGCCCCTGTGGTCCATGAGCCGCAGGCGCGAGGCTCGCACCAACGCCAATCCATCGCATGAGCGACCTTCCTTCCACAGGAGTGGACCAGGCTCCGCAGGCGCGATCTCCCCCAGGGCCCAGGCCAATCGCAGGCGCGGCCAATTTCACGCAAGTGCGAGTCCGCACCTGCGATCCAAAGTCCGCAGGCGCGACCTCCCTCAGGGCCCAGGCCAATTGCATGTGCGGCCAATTTCACGCAAGTGCGAGTCCGCACTTGCGATCCAAAGCGCGCAGGCGCGACCTCCCCATGGACCAGGCCAAATCGCAGGCGCGACCCTTTTTTCGCAGGTGCAAGTCCGCAGGGGCGGAAACTGCTGGGCAGTTCTATAAAAAGCCCCATTTCGTTATTTTTCTTCCCAAACTCGATTTTCCTCCATTGTTGAGACCCCTAGGAGCTCCAGATCAGTTGTGGCGAGTCATTTACTCAGGTAAGTAATTCTCTGGCTTCCCGCATGTTTATAACTTCGATTCTTGATGAATTTCCACTTCCAAAATTCATAAAAATCCATGGGAAAGCTTGGGAAAAATAGAGGGTTTTGAGAAAATTGAAAATCTGATTTTTGAGCTATTATAGGATGATTAATTGAGTTAATCGTTATCCTTAGGCGACGTATAGCGCATTTCTTCAAGAATCATAATTTCCCGGACGCCGAGGCTCGAAGTTGAATATTCCAAGTACGTCAAGAATGTGTTTTAAGGGAAATCTTTGATAAATCCTCCTCGATTCCTCCTAAATTGATATAATTATGTGTTTTTGGCTAGTTGCGAGCCATCGAAGGTAATTCGGAGGATTCGTGCGTCTTGTTGATTGGTCCGTTGACCGGAGGAGTACTTGTCCAGGTGAGTCTCCTTTCCAAACTTTGTAAAGGGGAAATGTCCGCTAGGCTCCTTGTTGCTATTTGTGATTGTTGAGGGGGTTGCGTACGTACCACGTGACGAGAGTCCGTACGTGGCATCTATACTGTATGTTGTGTAGCCGTAAGACCCACGAGCATGGTCTAGCTGTTTGTTTGATATTACCTGATGCTTTGTACAAGTTATTTGCCGATATATGATGAAA